>JANBSC010000032.1:0-23385 GCA_027578055.1 Coemansia sp. RSA 2611
CAGGCGCTGGCGAGCCAGAGCCTGGCGCTGAGCCCGCAGATCCTGGTGGAGCGCAGCATGCGCGGGTGGAAGGAGGTAGAGTACGAGGTGGTGCGCGACTCGCAGGACAACTGCGTGACGGTGTGCAACATGGAGAACTTTGACCCGCTGGGGATCCACACGGGCGACTCGATTGTGGTGGCGCCCAGCCAGACGCTGAGCGACGAGGAGTACCACATGCTGCGCACGGCGGCAATCCGCATCGCGCGGCACGTGGGGCTGGTGGGCGAGTGCAACGTGCAGTACTGCCTGAACCCCGACAGCCTGGAGTACTGCGTGATCGAGATGAACGCGCGCCTGAGCCGCAGCTCGGCGCTGGCGTCCAAGGCGACCGGATATCCGCTGGCGTTTGTGGCGGCCAAGATCGGGCTGGGGTGGACGCTGCCCGAGCTGCAGAACAACGTGACGCAGTCGACCACCGCGTGCTTCGAGCCGAGCCTGGACTACGTGGTCACCAAGATCCCGCGCTGGGACCTGGCCAAGTTCACGCACGTCAGCCGCGACATCGGCTCGTGCATGAAGTCCGTGGGCGAGGTGATGGCGATCGGGCGCACCTTTGAGGAGTCGCTGCAGAAGGCGATCCGCTCGGCGGACCCGTCGTTTGCCGGGTTCGCGCCGCTGGCCGGGTGCGCGCCGGCCGACGACGCGGAGCTGGAGCGCATGCTGCAGAACCCGACCGACCAGCGCCTGTTCTACCTGGCATACGCGATGCTGGAGCGCGGCTACTCGGTCGAGCGCCTGCACGCGCTGACGCGCATCGACCGCTGGTTCCTGCACAAGCTCGACAACATCTGCGCCATGCACAACGCCCTGCGCCGCCCGCACCAGACCCTGCAGACCCTGGGGCGCGCGCAGCTCGAGACCGCCAAGCGCCTGGGCTTTGCCGACGCGCAGATCGCGCGCCTGGTGTCGGCCAGCGAGGACGACGTGCGCGCCGCGCGCCGCCAGCTCGGGCTGCGGCCGTTTGTCAAGCGCATCGACACGCTGGCCGGCGAGGTGCCGGCGCCGACAAACTACCTGTACACCACGTACAACGCCGCGACCGATGACGTGGCGTTCGACGAGCGCGGCACCATGGTGCTGGGCTCGGGCGTGTACCGCATCGGCTCGTCCGTGGAGTTCGACTGGTGCGGCGTGTCGGCCACGCGCGCGCTGCGCGAGCTGGGCCGCAAGACCGTTGTGGTCAACTACAACCCCGAGACCGTGTCCACGGACTTTGACGAGTGCGACCGCCTGTACTTTGACGAGCTCAGCTACGAGCGCGTGCGCGACATCTACGAGCTCGAGGGCGCCGCCGGCGTCATTGTCAGCGTCGGCGGCCAGCTGCCGCAGAACATCGCGCTGCGTCTGCATCGCAACGACGTGCGCGTGCTGGGCACCAGCCCCGAGAGCATCGACGCCGCCGAGGACCGCCACCGCTTCAGCCAGATTCTCGACCGCATCGGCGTTGACCAGCCGGCGTGGAAGGAGCTTGTTAGCTCTGCCGACGCCGAGGCCTTTGCCGACTCCGTCGGATACCCCGTGCTGGTGCGCCCGTCGTACGTGCTGTCGGGCGCCGCCATGAACGTGGCCCACGACGCGTCTGCCCTGCGCGCGCACCTGGAGCTGGCCGCGTCCGTGAGCCCCGAGCACCCTGTGGTTGTGACCAAGTTTATCCGCGGCGCGCGCGAGCTGGACATCGACGCCGTCGCGTACCAGGGCCAGCTGATCCGCCACGCCGTCAGCGAGCATGTCGAGGACGCCGGCGTGCACTCGGGCGACGCGTCGCTGATCCTGCCGCCCGCCAGCCTGACGCCCGACGTGCTGCGCCGCGTCAAGGACATTGGCGCCAAGGTTGCCGACGCGTTCGCCATCTCGGGTCCCTTCAACATGCAGATCATCATGCAGCCCGGCGCGTCCGGCGCGCCGCCCGCCCTCAAGGTCATCGAGTGCAACCTGCGCGCGTCGCGCTCGTTCCCGTTCGTGTCCAAGGTCACCGACTCTAACTTTGTCGATGCCGCCACGCGCGCCATCGTCGGCGAGGGCGTGCCCGCGCCCGTCGACCTGATGCAGGACGCCGCATCGTGGCCGTACACCGCCGTCAAGGTGCCGCAGTTCAGCTGGACGCGCCTGGCCGGCGCCGACCCGTTCCTGGGCGTCGAGATGTCGTCTACCGGCGAGGTCGCCTGCTTTGGCAAGTCCCCCGCCGAGGCCTACCTGGTCTCGCTGCTGTCCACCAACGGCTTCCGCCTGCCCACTCCCGGCTCCGCCGTGTACATTGGCGTCGACGACCTGTCCGAGCCGCGCATCGCCCAGAAGGTTGCCCGCCACTTTGCCGACGCCGGCTACACCGTGCTGACCGACACTCCGGCCACCGCCAAGCTCCTGGCCCTGCAGGGCGTCAAGGTCGTCGAGTTTGACTACGCCAACCGCCGCACCCTGCGCGACGCCGTGGCTGACAGCCAAATCGACTTGGTCGTCAACCTGGCCCAGCGCCGCCCCGCCGGCAAGGCCGACCCCAACTACGCCATGCGCCGCATGGCCGTCGACTTTGGCATCCCGCTCGTCAACGACCAGCGCTGCGCCGAGATGCTCGTTGATGCCCTCGACGCCCTGCCCGCCGGCGCGGCTACGGCGCTGTACGGCAAGCAGCCGCTCAACATTCGCACGCCCGTGGATGTCAAGAGCTGGCAGCAGTATCTCGACATGCGCAAGTAAGATTTGTCGTTAAGAAAAAGCTAGTTATTCAATATTAGTAAAAGAAAATTTACTTTCCAGTCAACCGATGACTTGAAGTGATTCCTGTTGACTGGAAGTAGGGCAGTTCGTTGCCCTCTTTCCAGAGGTCGGCCTTGTGTGTTTTTGGTCTTTTTTTTAGTCGTTTTTATTCTTCTGTGTGCAATGCGAATAGCGGAGCTGCCCGACGATATCCTCGTCTTAATCCTTCGCCAGGCTACTGCCACCAATGCGCGCACCATATGCGACTGGAAGTCGCTCCTTGTCCTGCTGTCCGTGTGCTCGCACTGGCGCCGCATCGCGTTCCCCGCTGTCTATGGCCAGGCCCTTGCCGTGCTCAAGCCCACGCGCAAATCCAAATACAAGCAGTGGCTGTTCCGAAATCGTGCCTGCTCGATGAGCGACGTCGACTTTGTCACCAACATATACCTGATCACTGCCCATGCTAATGTCAGTGCGATTATGCGTATTACCGTGGACGTCGACTATGCCACCGGGATGTACTCGCATGTGTGCAATATGGTCGAGTTGCTTGTCGACTACCAGTTGGGTGACACCACGAAGAAGCGCCCAGCCATCGCTATCAGTCAGTTCAATGTGCCTACTCCAATGGTACATCCGCCATGCCCCCTGTATGTCATGGCACTTGCCGTGTGGTTGCTGGCAACCGTGTACATTATCTCTTTCCACAGCAACCTCCTAACCGTGAACAATTATATTTATTATGCGTATGTGTGGCTGTCTAACCAGTTCGAATATTGCATTGTTGATAGAAAAGTTCATCTCCTTGGAATCCTGCTATTTCATATCTGCGGGCTAGCCATGCTACTAGCATAAGCCCTGAAGAGTTTACAGCATATCCTGCTTCAAAAATACTTGGTTCTCATGAATGCTCGCGTCATAAACATCGAGGAACTTGCTCTCCCCGTCTGGTTTTATATCACCAAAATACAACGATATCTTGCTAACCGGGTGTGCGTCTTGGTGCCCAAATGATACCAAGTCATCATAGAACTTGCTAACTACTCCGTTGCATGTATCCTCTCGTGTCACTGTCTTTGTGCAGCTGGTCAGATACCCGCATACATACGTCTTCACAAACACCTGTGCTTCATGTGCATTATGTGCAGTGGGAATTATAAATGGCATGTTATTGTAAAAAGAATAACGTTAGAGCAGTGTATGTTTAAAGCTGTAGCAAAGAACTGGAAAATATATGGGCTGGTTTTATAGCTAGGATGATTAACAAAAATTCCATGCCAGTCAATGAATGCCAAGCTTACAAATTTTTCCATGGGAAATTCAGCATAAAGAGTTCCAGCCCCTTTCTAGCCATCTTGTCCACTATGGCTGACAAAGGCAGTCAGTGTATTTTTTTACAGCACTGCTGCTGAATACCTTAACAAGAGTTTATTTTAGTTCTAACTAGCATATCTCTGCACTAGCTGTAAGACAACCTTAAATCTACCCTGCCATAGTGCTGTGCAGGATGGTACTTTGCAAAAAACACTTCACTATTCAGCTGCTCCTCTCCCCCTAGTACAATTTTCAACTTGTCAACTGGGTATGTGTCCCGCAAATCTTCTCTGATTATTTTTGTGTAAAACTTCTGAAGTATATCATTCATCGTGTCTGTGCTGTCGACCATCTCTGTTCGGGATACTCGGTAGCCAAAGAAATCAAAGTTTACTATGATTTCCACCCGTGTGCAGTATATCACTTCCAAATGGGCATCTTCAAGCAGTTCTTTGGCCAGCTCTCGCTCATCATCCACATTCTCTGGCTGGTAGTATCCATTACAACATTCATAAAAGAATATGTGTGGCTTTGTTAATCCTGGCCTTATCCGCCTTTCTATTAGTGCATGGCAGTCACCTACTGAATTAATGTTGGTGAAAACACCCGGCATAGATGAAAATTATTAATGTATGGGATGATGCAAAAATATGTAAGAATGTCTGTCATTTTATAGGCAAGTGAATCCGCACCTCTGTGGGAATTTTTCGTGAGCTAGTGTGGGAAGATGATTGCAGAAATTCCCACGGTGTCCTGAGTTGCAGATAAAAACTAATGGTAATATTTATTAAGCAAAATCACTTGATTTACAAGTGGAGGTTATTGGCTATATTATAGTATGATGTGCTTTTTTCCAGAATATTATTGGAACATAAACTAAACTTACTATTGGGATGCTTGCTTACAACTTTGCTGAGTATATCCCAGCTGTGAAGCTTGCAATCACTATGTGTTAGTGTAAATATAGCTGGAGTGAATATATCCATAATGCTGTCAGCAACTGCACTTTTCACAGTTGAGTCATCAAATTGGTTCAAGCTATTGCAGTGCTCGGCTGCCTTCTCAACGGCTGCTTTATGTGCCTTGGCTACTGAGGTTTTGTCATTGTATTCAATTGTGACAGTAAAGTTCAAACCACTTAACTCGACGCCAATTTTGACACTGCCCATAATGGAAAGATAAATTAAAATAAGAAGCTGACCTAAAAAACAAGTTTTAAAAAAAAGAAACCCCTGCATAAACTTAAAAAGTGTCACATTCTTATGGCAAGCATCAGCTTGCTCGCTTGGAAAATAATTAAAAGGGATGGAGAAAGCAGGTCGAAGCATTTGTATTTTCCAGTCAAGGCTGCGGCCAACAGAGACAAAGACAGTCATTGTGTCTTTGTATTTTACACAGTGGGCCTTTCCCTAGCCCATGTTTATTAGCCATACTTTATTATTAGACAAAGATTATGTATAAAACATGCAGTGCCAACAAAAGAGCTAACGTGTTAACATTCATCCAGTTTTATCACCACATCTGCATAGTGCAGTGATGGGTAATACTTGGCAAAGAAAAGGTCACTGCTTGGCTGTCTATTACCAGCCAGCTCAACAACCATCTTTGCACTAGAGTATGCTTTATCGACATCCTGACTGGATACTTCAGTATAAAACTTCTGAGCAACATCATCCATTGTGTCCGAGCTATTGACAATTAGAGTTGTAGAATCAGGGTTGCCAAACAAGTTATGACTAATTTCAACTTCTATTCTTGGGCAGTATGACACAATGAGGTTGTCATTATCATATAGTATTTGAGCCAGCGTGCTCTCATCCCCTTCAACCCCAGGTCTAAAATATCTATCGCCACTCTCATAAAAATAATAATCTGTCCTAATAGAACCAGAGCTTACCCGCTTTTCAATAAGGTCTCTGCAGCCCTCAATAGAACTAATATCTGTAGTTGTCGTTGACATTATGTAAAAAAATTAATAAATACATAAGGAAAGAAACACAAAAGCCTTGTTAGTGACCGTTTCGCAGGCAACATGATACTTATTCCGTGGGAATAGGTAGACACAAAAAAATTCACACCAGGACTTTACCAGCAAGTAAGCAAATTTATTAATTAATTTGACTAAAAACTAAAATAATTAGATTATATATAACATGTCTGTCGTATGTTATCTTCTTGAATGAGTTTCTGCATGCTTTGTTTGTATATCTCATGTTTGATTACACAAAGCACTACTGTAATATGTGTTAATAGCTTTAACATTGGCAAGCTTGTAATACATCAACTTAAATTAAGCTATGTCTCTATAAACTCAAGCTTTAAGGAATTCAAGTTATTAGTTTTCAAGCTACTTAAGTTAAAATCATAGGGAATAGAATTGACCGATATATATTTCTGTATTTTTAACATAAGTTTAAACTTAATGGGCGCTTGCAAGTTGCTCTCATTATTAATTGCATCTACGAACTTCTTATCAATTCCATTATCTAATAACTCTTTTAATATGTGTTCAAGCATTTCTCCAAAAGTGTTATAAACATCCGTGTTTACCAAACACAGATAGTCCGGTTTAACTGCATTACAGTCAATTGAATACGATGGCATGGTAAGGTAACAAAAATTGTAGAATTAAAAAGCTCCTAAAAACTGCCACTAGAATAAAAAGTGGTCGAATTTATAAAGCTTGGAAAATGTCGACGGCTAAAAGACAAATCCGACCTTGCCAAAAATCCTGCAAGTCAATGCCGCAATCGCTAAATCACCGCCAAGAAAAACCAGCCAATCCGCCTGTCTTGGCATTCCTTTGTAAAAAATCTTTGCCCGTAATTTTAAAGGCCAAATCGCAGCCTTTGTAAGCTGTAAGTCAGTAAGCCAAGGCAAGCTTAAAGTGCCATTTAGGAATGTTCCTAAAAATGAAGTGACAGCTTGCAAACAATTTATTTGTTAAACTAAATGCAGCGAAGCAATATATTTCTATTAAGCTATTCTTAGCTGTAAAATTATCAGGACAATAACCACTTGGCATCTTCTGCATTGTTATAGCTCTAGGGTAAAAGTAATATAGTACAGCAACTTCATTAGTGATTATTGCGTTGTTAAAGCCACTGCGACAATGAGCTGACATGCATTACTGAAACCTACTGTCATTAACAATAACAATAGTAGATGTAGCAAACTTTTTACTAGTTTATTGGCCAATTTAATATAAAAAGTTGTTGTCTTTAAAGCTTATATTAAACTGTATAGCTATTTTGTCCATATCTGCAAGATAAACTGTACATTTTGTTTTTGACAAATGCATTTGTTTATTATTAGTATTTGTTAATGGCTCATAAATGTTATTACTAGATTTACTCAAATACAAGTGATAGAGCATTTAAATGATTATCATTTAGAACAGCAGCAGTTAACTCATCAGGATAAAACAGTGTCGCGCCAGATCTGAGCCAAAAATATTTAGCGCCATCCGAATTTGTCTGATACTTTTCTTCTACAAGACCGTCAATAATATTTTTGTATGGCTCCAGCTTTGTTAAAACTTGATTAACCATATGTCTAATAGTCTCACAATCCTCTGAGCACACTAAACATAGATGGCCGTTCTCGACAATAGTACAGTCAATGGAATACACAGGCATCGTTAAAAAAAGGAAATGCTAAAAATTTAGTAGGGAAATAGTACGAAAATTGCTTCAGCTAAAATGTCTTTACTTATAGCTTAGACAAAATGCTTGACTGGAGAGCAAGTCAACGTTTGCCAAAAAATCCTGTAAGTCAAGGCCGCAGCCATTAACATTGCGTCAAACACATGCTTTGAAGATGCATTGGAAAGGACGCTGCAAAATGTTATAAAGGCTGCGGACATTCTAGGCAAAAAACTGCCAAATAAAATTGCTAAATTAGGGTGCCTATAACTCATGCAATAAATCTAATTAGTTTAAATATATCCTTAAACTTTTTTCTTGGCTATACTTAGCTAGTGTTGCAGCTGTGTCTGTAAAACTATCATTGGTCTCTAGATTTTTAAAAACCGTACATGTATCAATTATTGCAGCCAAAAGCTCTAATGAAATCGAAGTAATGCAATTATTGGTTACAGGTTACTCGACATTTGAACTCAAACGTAATAAAACCTTTGACTTGTGTTGGAGCAGTAAGATTGACGTTACTTATAAATGTCAACACAATGACAAAAATGGGAGGTGACACCTCTGCAACTGCCAATGTAACTGCGGCCATGCCAGCGGCACATATAGGTGATTTATCTATATTTTTATTTCAATATGTTTCTCAACTATAATATAACTTTACCATGCATAAACTTTATAAAATTATCTACACGTCTGTCACTGCAAAAAGCTAAAACATTATGCAACACCACTGTATTTTTTAAACATGTAATGTTTTGTTAAATATGCTAAAAGCTGCTTAATTTTTATTTTATAATTAGCTGTATATTAGTTTTATATTGTTATATGCAATGGTGTTTTCCATTTCTTTTCTAATGCATAGGCTTAAGTTGCAGCTGGAATATTTGCTTATAAGCTCAGCAGTTGTTGTAGATACGTCTAGAATGGTGCCATCAGCATAAAAATTAAACTTATCGGGCGTGATAAGTTCCACTATGCTGGCACTTATTTCATCTCTAATATTTTCAGAAGAATAAGCTTTATTCTCGTTTGCGCATTTTACTTGATTTAGAACCCTATTGATTATTAAACCAATTAGCTCACCTAATGAGCATGAACCGTTAATAATTGGTTCAATGATAGTTTCGTTGTTCAAAGGAATATTAACGTTAATATAGTCCATTATAACTAAGAGAAAAGTGGATAATAGTTGATGTTAGAATATAAATTTGTAAAAGCCGTCCTATTTATACCTTTTATTAAATGAATGATTGGAACGCAAGTCAACGGTTGCCAAGGAAAAAAGCTTGTAAGTCAAATCCGCAGCCATTATAATTGCATCATAGCTGCTTTTAAGGAAGCGACGAAAGTGGGCTGTTTTTCTTTTGCTGACGCCCACAAATGCCGACTTTCTTTGTTGGTAGCCGAGAAAAGCTTAGCAAACGTGGAGAATGTAAAGAAATTAACTAAATGCTAAGAAAGAAATTGCTAGATTCCATGGCATTCCTTGGCATTTCTTGGCATTCTTTATACTTTCTTGCCTAGCCTTTTTTAAAGGATTAGTTGGCAGTCTTTGTATGCTGTAAGTCAACGCGCCAAGACCAGACAAAAAGTGGCCTTTCAAGGATGCTTCGGGCAGAGAGGATGGGTGTCGAATAGCCAATCCCTTAATAAAATTGGTATAGCTGGGCGGCTTGCACAATTTTTTTTAATTCTATTACTTGACTTGTCTGCAGATTAGCACTTGATTGTCCAATGTGTATGCCAGAAATAAAAGAAGTGCACCTAATTGGATTTTTATTATGAGAATAGTTAGAAAAATACTAAATAATTATAGCAAGTTTAAAAGTTTGAAGGTTTGTTTGATCAGGTTAAACGAATTTTTCAGCAAACGTAAAAGATAGGTTTGCATTATCTTGAAGGTCGGCATAAAATTGATTAAAGAAATTGTTTTCCAGGGTTAATGTAGGTGGGGATACTTTGACATTATCCAGTATGTCTTTGTTATCGTTGGTTACCGTGCCGTATATGTGCTCAAAATACTGTTGAGCTACATCTTTAACTGTGTGTTGGTTGGACACTATGACGTGGTGGAAGCCTCTAATTATGCCATCCACTATTTTGACATGCATGTCTAGCTCAGTGGTGCATGTAATAGCAGTTTGAACACCATTCTGGCAGTCATCAACAACTTTATCCCCTAGCCACTCCACGTCCTGTTGGTGTGTGGACGAGTAGAACCTGTCGTCGTATTTGAACACATATGGTGCTGCGGGGATGACACCACATACACTAGCTATTAGTTCGAATGGAGTTTTATTAGCACAGGTGGGTTGATTTTCCGGCTGACAAGACATTCCTATAACCTGCACCAAAAATGTAGCCTTATAGTAATAAAAAAATAGAGCTGTGATAAAAAAAAGGAATAAAAATTTGTGCGTAGTTAACTCTTCTTAGAGAATGCCAAGCAAAGTGTAGTTTTTATAGTGGCAGAAGCGCGAACTGGCCATTTTTTTTAAAACAGATGTAAAGATAATATTTTTTATTTCTGGCAGACCATGAAAGAAAAACGGCCGAGCCGCTATTTCTTCAAAGCAGTCTTGTTCTTTGTAGCTTTCAATTGGTTGGGGGAGGGAAGAGGAAGGGAAAAAAATCTCTTCCGGATGGACGACTTGCTTTTAAAATGATTAAATTTATGTGTGATTTACTTTTATAAAGCCAAGGCTAAGTGGATAATTTTTTTGTATTAGGCCTCTGACATTTCTAGAACAAGTTTGGCATTGTAGTTTGATGGATCATAGTATACAAACACCAGTTCGTCGTCAAGCATTACATCAGGAAAAGTTCCATAAACCATTTGGAGATTTGCAGTTTGTGGGATGCCAAGTTGGTTAGCAACATTGTTTTTTAGCATGCCAAACGTCGTTTGGTTGGTGATTGCAACATTTACGCTTGGTTCACTGTAGTTGAGGAAAACAGGCACGCATAACTCGCTCAAGACAGTTGGATAGAGGGAGCAGTTATTGTAGAGCTCGTCTTTGAGTTTTTGGAGGTCTTCTTTGCTAAGTGTGCTGTAGAATACTCCGCCACACTCTATGTAGTAATAGTTGGCGTCGATATCGCCGGGCAGCTCCACTCGCGTCCTGATGTAATCAATTGGGTTTTTAGAAGAATAAGTAATAGAGAATATGTCAGGCATGGTAAGAAATAGCCTTTTTTTAAGTAGAAGAAAGAATAAAGACTGCACTTTTTCTCTTTGGGTTTTTTTATAGTGCGAACGAAAAAGACGATTTGCCCTCCGGCATGTGAGGTGACTTTAGCATAGAAATAAATTAGTTAATCAATTTAAAATTACGTTCTTTCGTTATTCGGCTATTGTTGGTTTGATGTTTGCTCGTAGAGGAATGTGCTGGAGGGGCAGGGTGAACAGAAAGGAGATGGCGGTAAATGGGACATTGGCGATAAACACTTTCTGCAGGGCCAGCACATAGTAGTGGATAAGCTGGGTGCGCACATCGTCGGGCAAGTTGGATTTGTAGATGGCGCTCTGGTCGTTGAGCGAGTCGGCGAATGCCTGTGCGTGGTCGGGGTACTGCTCCGAAAGCACGTTGAGTTTTGGAATGACGGCATTCTGGAAAATGCTCTGCAAGATGGCCACACCAATGCTTGATCCCAAAATGCGCATAAACAAAAATAAGGTGGTTGCTGAAGCCATGTCCGCGATAGGTGCTGCGGTCTGCACGACAATAAGCAGGATTTGGATGTTGAGCCCAAGGCCGAACCCCATGATCAGCATGAATCCGATTTGCTTGCCCATATTGGTGTTCTCGTCAAAGAGAACCATGAGCCCGGCGCCCAGCACAAACAGCGCAGTGCCAAAGATGACGAGCGCGCGGTAGCGGCCCGTCTTGGTAACCAAAAACCCGGAGGCCACAGATACGAGCGACACGCTGAGCAGGTACGGCAGCAGATGCAGGCCCGCGGCAATAGCACTAGAGTTCTTGACGATCGTGTACCAAATCGGGATAAAGAACATGGGCGAGAACATGCCGACACCCAAGAAGAACTGGCCGAGCACCGATAGCGACACGTTGCGGTTGCGGAACAGGTGCATGGGCACGGTGGGGTCGGCGGCCACTTTCCACTCGATAAGCATAAACACGCCCAGCATAACTACGCCAAACACCAGCAGACAGATGACACGTGCAGACTTCCATGGAAACGTTTTGCCGCCCCATGTGAGTCCCAAAAGCAGCATCACCACGGCGCCCACGAGCACCAGCGACCCCAGCACGTCGATTTTCTTGAGCTTCTGCCAGAACGAGTCGCGGGGCATTGGCAGGCGCAAGAAAAGCACGACAATTATGAGAACGGCGCCGGCGACGGGCAGATTGATTAAAAACGCCCAGCGCCACGACACTTTGTCTGAGAACACGCCGCCCAACACGGGGCCAATTACCGAGGCTATCGACCACACGGCGCCCAGCACGCCCAAATACGCCGGGCGCTCTTCCTCGGTGGTGACGTCGGAGATGATGATAAACACCAGGGCTACGAGCCCGGCGCCGCCAATCCCCTGGAGCGCACGTCCGAATATCAGCACGCCCATTCCGTGCGCCCACCCGCACGCCGCGCTGCCGGCCATAAACACGGCAATAGCCACGATCAGCGTGGGCACGCGCCCAAACGTGTCGCTGAGGCGGCCGTACAATGGCTGCAGCGCGGTGGTGGTGAGCATGTAGGCGGTGGCAATCCACGTGGCGTCGGATAGCGCGTGGAACTCGAGGGCAATCTTGGGGATTGCAGTGGTGACAATGGTAAAGTCGAGGCTGGCCAGCAGCATGGTTAGAGCCAGCGAGAGAAAGATGACGATTCGGCGGAACTGCGACATTGGCTGTGGCGGCGGGGCATCGTCTTGCTTTTCCAGGTCGACGGGTTTGATGTCGCTGTCGGAGCGGTCGTTGGCGGCTGTGGGCACAAGCGACGCCTGCGAATCAAGCACAGCGGCCATGTTACTATTTCAACGTATATAGCTATCTGGAAAAAAAGAGTGATAGGCGGAAAAGCGATTGCTACAAAATCAAAAGGAGAAAAAGCAGGAAGAATCGTTGTTGCTTTTATATGGAAGGAAAAGGAAAGCTGGAAGACGAGTGTGGGTTTTTTTTCCTCTCACACGCATACATGCATGCGTAATCGGGATGATTGTAGTAAGACATTTATTTCCCCTTTTTCAGCTGCGGCCACATGGGTATAATGGCAGCGGTCGGACCTGATAACCTCCGACAAGCATAATGGTCATTTTGCTATAACCACCGAAGTGTGACTTTATTGATATGGCGGGTGCGGTGGCCGCAGCAACGAGTGAGTTCACATTTGAAACAAAAACAAAAAACCTCGGGAACTAAAAAAAAAGGAAAGGTATCCAGCAAGTCGACGAGATTAAACCCAGATGGAGAAAGAAAATTGACGCAGGAGAATTCAAATATGCATTGTAATAAGATAAATAAAAAAAGAGACAAAAGGAGAGCTCGGAGGCGAAATCGGAAGCGAAAACTATGCGTTAAGGAAGATTCTCAGCAGAATGAATTTTTTTATACGCTAGAGTTTGTCTTGCATGTCGTTGATTGTTGTGTCGCCGCGACGCCGGTGCCAGCTCAAGTGGGCGAGCATATGCATAATGCCAAAGAGACGGCAATGGCACAGGGAGCAAATGTACATGGTGTGAGCTGCGTTGGCACTATACATAGTCTATTTGGAGTGCTAGAAGAAAAACGAATTATACCCGGTGTAGGAAGGATTTCAAACTCCGCCGGCTTTACGGGGCTTTTTATTTCCAGGTGGTTGTAGCAACGAAAAAAGAAGGGAATGTGCCTTTTGTTGTTGTTTATTGGGGCTTTATTCTGGATTCATGCATTCGCCATTGAAACTAAAGGATGTAAAGAGAGGAATGAACCCAGAATGAAAAAGGATTTCGCGTATTTGTATTTTGACGGAGGGATTGTTTTTTTTTTGCACGATTGCATGCATGGATAGAGTCGCATGTATTGATCAAAAAGCAGAGCATGTGTGTATCCGAGTATTGATACGTAAAACAAAAGGCGGGCAAAATTGGGGTTGGGTCTGGCCCGACGGGGCTTCATGGAAGTTTGAGCACGTGGGCGCAGATTCATGTGATTGGGTGGAGTAGATAAGAGTGGGAAATTGTTATTCATTTTTGTCCTCTCTCCACACGGGGGGAAAGAAGGAATTCTCGTGCTTTCTTTCAGCTTCTTTTTTTTTTTGCTTTTATTCCAAAATTCGGATCGCTGTTGGCATACATTCTCAAAGGAGATTTGGACAGAGTATATGCGAGAAGACAGCAAGCGAGAGGCGCAATGGGCGAGTGAGGACGGGGCCGGCAGCGCATCGGACGTTGAGGCGGCCGAGGGCCACGAGGCGGCCACGGACTTTGAGGCGGCGCTGGGCCACAGCGGCGCGGGCACAAGCGTTCACGCCAACGCAAGCTCCCGAGGCTCGGGCACAAGCATAAATGCAAGCTTGCGAGGCTCGGGCACAAGCGTTCACGCCAACGCAAGCTCGCGAGGCTCGGGCGGCAGCTCGGTGTGCGGCGGCACGCTGAGCCCGCCGTACACGCTGGTGAACAGCGACGGGGCCAGCCTGCGCGTGCACACGGGCAGCATCCGCGAGCGGCACATGCGGATCTCCGCAATCCACGAGGACGCGGACGCGGACTCGCTGGGCGTGGGCAGCGACGCGGCGCGCGCGCACCACAGCGGGCGGCACTTTGACTGCGACGACGCGTCGCTGCTGTCGGCGTTCAGCGACGGCGGCGCGACGACGCGCGTGCGCATGGCCACGGACCGCGCGTACAACGCGCTGCGCATCGGGCCGGCGTCGCTGCTGAGCGGCCACTCGGGCGCGCCCGGGCTGCGACGCGCGGCGTCGTACGCGGCGTCCAGCGACCCGGGGCTGGCCAGCGCCGCGTCGTACTACGACATGTACTTTGCCGACGGCTTCGGCCCGCGGTCCGAGTGCGCGGCCAGCAGCAGCAGCGCCAGCAGCGCCGGCCGCGATCTGATCAGCGTGATCCGCAGCGACGTGGCCGTGTGCGGCGGCGGCGACGACAAGTTCCCGTTTCTGGCCGACAACCTGAGCGAGTTCAGCGGCCCGTTCGCGTGCTCGTCGGTGGGCGCGCTGGACATCGACCGCTTCTCGCGCGACTACGAGCGCGGGGCCTGC
Source organism: Coemansia sp. RSA 2611 (assembly GCA_027578055.1). NCBI lineage: Eukaryota > Fungi > Kickxellomycota > Kickxellomycetes > Kickxellales > Kickxellaceae > Coemansia > Coemansia sp. RSA 2611. Next base: position 14,919 of record JANBSC010000032.1, read on the forward strand.
GCGGCGCCCGGCCTGCAGCCGCTCGACGCGTGGCCCGAGCCGGCTCGCCTCCAGCCGCCCGAGCCGCCGGCCGACGCCAAGAAGAAGAAGAAGAAGAAGGACGCGCGCCTGACTCCGCGCTACCCGCGCGACAAGCGGCGCGCCGGCACCACGCCGGCCGACTACGCCGCCACGTCGCCGCGCGCCGTGCGCCCGCCAATCGGCTCGGCTCCGTCGCCGCATCCGTGGCGCCAGGCCGCGCGCCGCTACCGCCGCCGCTCGGCCGGCGAGCCGGCATTCGAGCCGTCGGCCGTGGCCGCCGCCCTGGCCGCCCACGCGCCGCCCGAGCCGCTCGCGCGTCCCTTGGAGCCCGACTCGCCGCCCAGCATCCGCCCCAACGCAATCATGCGCTTTCTCAAGCGCATTGCCCCGCGAAACTAACTTATTCTGTACTAATCCCCGCTTTCCTTTTTTAATGTGTGCTATTAACAGTGTGTTTCTATGCGTATATGCTGCTTGTGCGCCGTAGTGTGCGCCACGGAAACCAGCTGCGGGGCAGCTCCGACGACACCCGCGGCAGCGGCGGCAGCGGCTTGTTTGTGTCCAGAAACAGAATCTGCACCGTTAGCGTCTTTTTCCTAAACATTGCAACTATTTACAGGCGTGAAGAAATACTTCTGAAGAGTGCGCAGAAAAAGCACCGTTCGTAACATGTTTATATACTCGTCCTGTTCTATTTATAGCGCCAATTATGAAATAATAAAACGTAGTTATTGCTTTTCTCGAGACAGCGACAACTTGCCCAGTTCCTGCGCCAAAACATCGTTGTCTGTTTTATTGACCGCCTCTTTGCCCGCCATCCGTTTGCGCAAAAACGGCGGAACGTACTTTGCCCGCGCACTATTTCCTTCCTCAGACACAGGCTCCGCTGGCAATCGGGCTTTGTCCGCTGGTGCTTTTGGGCGCGCCGCCTGCTCGTGCTGCTTGTCTTGCTGCCGCCGTTGTGCCGGCGTCGTGTATTTGCGCTGCTCGTCTGGCGCCACGTAGCCTGCGCGCACCCGCCGGGCTTTGCGCTGCGTCCCGTCTGCCCGCCGCGTCCCCGCTATCACCCGGTGCTCCTCTGCCTTTGCCTCCGTGCCTTTTTCACTCATTGCTAACTCATAATACGTTGCAAAAATAAAGAGGGTGTCTCAAAATCCACTCAACTAATTTATTTGTATCGAAATTCTTATTTGATCACTTAGCGTTGCTCCACTGAATGTGTTATGGGAAATCAATCCAATTCACGACGAAACTTGACTACGAAATCCTCCCCCAATTAAACACGTAATAACGCGCCTACATATCCCCGATCTTCCCTCTTGAACAATACTACACTTTTGTAGCATGAAACAAAAATTGCAGTTTATCGCGGAAGCCAGGAAATAACCTTCTGTTGTCTGTCAGGACACCAGTTGGTTCCATGCCCTTTTCTTTTTTGCAATTTATTTGTGCAGTGTTGGCAAAAGAATACTCCAACGCTCTCAGCTATGGCTTCCATTATTCTGTCCTTGTACCGCTAATAATATCTCTATAGAAAAAAGATGGATATCCAAAAAATAAGTTTAACGAACTGAACGGAAATTTATTTGGCCGCCCAGATTCCATTCCTTATATAACAAGTATTTGGGAATGCTTGCAAAATCCGTAAATTAAACCTCCCCACTATGCATGTAGTTAGCTTTGATTGGAAACCATAAAAATTGGGGCAGTGTTCTTGGCATTCTTTTGGCTTCCAGCCGAAGCCTTTTTAAACTTTGTCTAGGTTAATTAATCTGCAGCTGGCTGCAGTCCCAGCTTATTGTTTGCTTAATTTCTCAGTCTTGGCAATTTCAGAAAAATTAAAACCCCAAACATGGTAGTTAAATAAGCCAGCAAATAACTACAACCCAGTTTTAAAGTCTCAGCGCCTTGGCAAGCATTCCGCTTTTCTATTGGCTGTCACAGACACGCTTTTTTCTTCTAAGAACTCTAAAAGAAACACTGGCTTTTCTTTTTAGTTGGCAAGCAGTTGGCTGGGAGCTAGTCTCTGATCGATTATCCATCTGCAACTATAATTAAGCTATTAACTTTAGCAGTTGATTAAATTTAGTGAATTTATTATTGGCATAGCTTTGCCAAGCAGGGAAACTAAACTAATAAAATTCAAATTTGCCCTTCTTATATCAGCTGCAAGCAGATAAGGTGTAATTGCCAAAAACAATAGCAGCTAATAATTTAGGATTGATGAATCAGGTCAATTATTCCCTGTGTAGTTTACATAATTGAACATTGATCACCCTTAATTGAAACATTAAACACAGGGCAATAGGGTCTACCATGTCCTATTCTTTTTTGCTCTAGATTAATTTCTGGGTCGTCTGTGCAGTGTTTGCAGTAATACTTGGCTCCAGGGAGTATTGCGGACATATTATAGTTGTTATTGCTAGAGCTAAAGCTTAAATTAAAGGAAGGAATAATAGTAAGGGGAGAAGAGAATGTTGGAATAAAAAATACCGACTGCCCCAAATCTTATTCATTTTATAGCAGCCATTCGGAGGTCCCTGCAAGCATGTAAAAATATATTATGGCTGCCATTAGCAATGACTGGAAATAAAAACGGTGTCTTGGCATTTTTCGCACATTTTTCATCATATATGCTTACCTTTTGTCTTTGCAAATTTACATGCAGCTGGCTGCAATTCCGGCCTTTTTATTGCTTAAAATCTTAATATTTACAACGCCAAGAAAAATATGTACAAAGAAAATTAGCAATAAAAAGGCGAGCCAGCTGTAAAGTCTCCGTGCCTTGATGGCCATCCCGCTTTTCTATTGGCTTTGGCAGGTTTATTTTAATAAGAAATTTAAAAAAAGGCTGGCTTTTCTTTTTAGCTGGTGAGTTGTTGACCGGGAGCTATTCTCTAATTAATCAAGCACAAGTGACCGTGATTAACCTACAAACCTAATCAGTTAAATAAATTTAGTGAATTTATTACTGACACAGCATTACCAAGCATAGATGTTTAACTGAAATCAAATGTAATCAAAAACTTTCTTCAGTCAGCTGCAAATAGATAAGGTGTCAATGTCAAAGATAGTAGCAATACGTGCAGCTAATTAACTAGGTCTGGAGAAGCCAGTATACTTATCCTAGCACTGATTTTGTAATAGAGCATTGCTCAGCTTTAATTGATACATTATACTCTGGACAATATGGCTTTTTATGTCCTATGCGGTCCCTATTCACATTAATATTTGGGTTATTTGTGTAGTGTTTGCAAAAATACAGCATTCCAAAAATTATTTCTTGTTTTATATTAGTTGCTATTGCTAAATAAAGACTTTGACAATAAAGAAAAAATATAGTGGTTAAATGGGTAAATGCCAAAATAGAAATTAGCCATCCAGGGTTTGTTTATTTTATTAAAGCAATTGGTAAACCTTTGCAAGAAACATTGATAGAAAAAATGGGGCAGCATCTTGGCATTGTTCGGGCTATTTTCGCTTTTTTAGCTTTGCATAAGCAAATTTATCTACAGCCAACTGCAATCATGGCTTTTTATTGCTTAATGTCTTGCTCTTGGCAATTCCAAAAAATGAAATCGACGAAAAAATCAGCAGCAAAAAAAGGCGACCCAGCTCTAAAAATTCCTGCACCTTGATGACTGTTCTGCTTTTCTATTAGCAGTCGTAGACACATTTTATGCTGTATTTTATTAAAAACCATTGGCTTTCATTTTAGTTGGCAAGCCGTTAATTGAAAGCTAGTCTTTAATTAATCAATTGCCAGTGACAATAATTAGCTTATGCACCTTAGTGGTAAATTTGATTTGACGAATTTATTACTTTCAATGGTTTGCTATGTGCAATAATAAACCCAAAAGCACAATAAGTAAATACGCCAATTCTATGTTAGCTACCGGTGCAAGGGAAGAGCAACAACAGGATAACAGGTTTTCCAGCAAATATTTAAAGCACCACAAATTGAAATAGAACTACTTAAATTTGTTTTACATGACAGAACATTGCTCAGCCATAATTGACTTTCCCTGAACTGGGCAATACGCTTCCGAATGCCCAACACGTTTTCCTTGACGATTCGTGCAGTACTGGCAAAAGTATTGAATTATTCCAGGCATTTTTAGTAATTATATTTGCTAATGAAAAGGAAAATATAACGTAGTAAAAATGGTGATGAAGCTGTGCTGATGTTTTTCTGGCCAAAGTATACTCATTTTATAAGTGACACCCGGCAAACTGTTCTAGCAATTACAGCAATTACAATGCTCTTTTTAATTTAAAAAAACTGCTAGATTGGGGCTGCTAATTAACGGCTTTTGGCTTTATTAAAAATTAATTTACTTTTAATAAACACAATTCATTTTTAATTTTTTTAATTAATTGCCAACTTTAAATGCAGAGCATACATATACCCTATTCTAAATAATTCTCCCGGAGGTTTATTGAAGATGCTAATAGTATTGTAAGCCCGCAGATTACAAACGCAATAGCAGTTGGAAGTGGCCAAAAAAATTAAATTGCACGTTAAATAATTACAAACTTCGTAAAATTATAGTCAAATGTTTTTAAACATTTGTCTGTGGCTAGCCAACTGATATATTTTATTTTGCCTTGATAGTTAAAATTTTACATTAAACTGTAATTAAGATAATTAATATTGACAATTATGTTTATATATTTAGTTGTGCGCATTAACTGTAACTGTTTTACATGTGTAGCTTGAAACACTTTACCGGACTTGCTTAACATATAGCTTTGGCATAATACCAAACTAATACTTTTTGCTTATCAAAAACGTAAACTAACAGTATAACTTATAGGAACATACCACAAGTGCGTATGCCTATTTATTTAAATAAACTTTAATGCTTGTAATATAATATGACTAACACAATGCAATTTAAACCCAAACAGCGTAATGCTCAATGGAATTGTAAACATCATGCACTATGGTGACATCTTCAACTATCAGCAAAATCAAGTTGCCTTGTATTAGCTATTGCATGTGCATTTGTAGTAGTTCAGAGAACAAATTGTGGCAGTTTGCTACATAATTGTGCACAGTGTTTCACCAGTCTCGGGACATTCAGGCATTTTGTGTCCAATGCGGCGTCCATATTTGTTGCTGCACTTTGAGCAATAGTAGGAAAATACGCCGCCCATGCTGTAATATTTGACTATCTAGTTTGTGTAAATAATAAAGAGGATTTTAAATAAGATTGACTGATACGGTGATATTTTTTCGGCAGACCAAAAATTATCTCTTTAAATAGCAAGCAGTTAAAATGTAATTTTACAAGTTTTTATAAAAACCCTCGTTGTTATTAATAGACAGTCATTAGATTTCAATAACTACTAAGGCAAATTAATTAATTAATTTACATCCCTTGGCGAAAAACAAATTAGCTGGATATTATTTTTTCGATAAATTAATAATAAATTAAAAACACAGCTTACTACAAAAAGCCCAAAGAGAAACATTGTATTTAGGCAGGTGAATTACGATTATGTCATGGTTATCTAACGGCACTTTTGAATTTGATTAAACTGGGAATTACTTGTAGTGTAGTTAGTTTTTTTTCATAGCTAAATTTATTCTTATAAATTATTGGAAAGAGTTTACTGTATGTAAAAACAAAGCGTTAAGTTAGTCATAAAGAATGAGAATCAAGCCAATAGTGAGCTGTTGAATACAATGTATGCATTTGTGTTATTAGCAAAATTGCTTGTTTATCCATGAACAGCTTCTTATACAATAAAAGGCTTTTTCAAAATCCATCCATCATAATACCCTTCTGGTACTTGTCACAGTATGGCTTTGGGTGTGACACTCTCTTACCAGCATCGGTAGTGCACCGTGAGCAATAGTATTGAAATATGCCGCCCATTATTTTCTGAGTTTAGTGGGGTATGACTGAATAAAACAAGTAAGAAAGTTGATATAGGTATATATTGGTAATACTATGGTTGTGTCGAATGGAGGATATTTTGCATTTTAAACAAGCCAAGGAATTCTTATATTTATAGCAGACATTAAGGGAAAGCTAGTTTTCAGCATATTTACTTAGAACGTAGAGAATCGAGAATAGCAGGTAGATTGCAATAACTATTGACATTATATTAATTAATATTTAATTTCATTTGTGTAATTTATATTAATTAAGTAGGGGTAGTGTGGATGTTAATGATATAATTTGTTAAAATTGCAAGCATTGCCAGTATGGTAGTTTTAACGCTGCGTCCGTATCAACAACTTAATTAGAACAAAATGATTCCTCAAAGAGTGAAAAATAAACTCTAATTAAACAAAAAATTTTTATTCGCTTTTCATCTCTGATAAGCTTCAATCATGATCATGGTTTGATTGGTCCGTTAGTCATGTGGTGTGGTCCACCACAACACACCGCCCATGCTGTATTATTTGGTAGTTTAGTTTTGGTAAATAATAAAGAGCATTTAGTGTAAAATTGACTGATATTCTAATTTTTCGGCCGGCCAAAAATTTTTGCGTTAAATAGCAAACAGTAATAATGTTGTTTTACGCATTAATTAAAAATTTAGCTAGTAGTAGTAGACAGTCATTTGATTGCAATGATTGTTATCGCAAGTTGATTAGTTAATTAATTTACAGCCCTTGGCGAGAGACAAAATTAAATGTATATTAATTTTAACAAACTAATAGTAAATTAAAAAAACACAGCTCACTACAAAAGCTAAAAGAGGGGCATTGTCTTTAGGTAAGTAAATTACAATTGCGCCTTAGCTAACGAATAATATGTAGTGAGTTAATAGAGCTGTCAATTGTGCTTTGTGCCAGTAGTTTTTTATTTTAATTTATTTTAGGATAGTGTCCAAAAGAGTTTACTCAAAGTAAAAGCAAAGCGAGAAGTTAGTCATACAGCATGACAATTCAGCTAATTATGTGGTGTTAAACACAATACATATATTTGCGTTGTTAACAAATATGCTTGTATATTCATGGACAGTTTCTTGCATTGTGAATATATTGGTCAAAATCCACTAAACGTAATATTTTTCTTGTATACGGGGCAGTATGGGGTTGAGTGTCCCGTTCTTTTGCCTGTATCATTGCTGCACAGTGCGCAATAGTACGTAAATATGCCGCCCATGGTTTTACTGAGATTAGTGGGGTTTGCCTGAGGGGGAACAAAATATGGAATTTAGTATAACTAAATATTGCTGGTAATATGGTAGCGACAACTGGTGAATATTTTGCATTTGAAGCAAGCCCAATAGTTTGTATATTTATAACAGGCATCAAAGATAAGCAAATATTTAGCATATTTGCTGAGAAAGTAGCGGTTGGAGAATAGCAGGTTGATTGCAACAACTGTTGGCATTGTATTGGTTAATTAATATTTAGCACGTTATTTGGGTAATACAAAATAATTTAATACGAGCTGTACAATTATTAATACCAGACAGTATCGAGCTTGCTAGCCTAGACTATAATAGAAAGGTTAATTTGCTTGTTTGGAGAAGATGGATTATTTTGGTTAAGCTTTGTCTAGCTCGTAGCACTATAGCACAAAGTCAATGTTAATGTTTATATATTGCAACCTGCAATAACCAGAAAATTAGCTACCCAATATGCATTAATTGGCAATATACCTGGTATATGAAACAGTTAAAACAGCGAATATGGTTAGCGTGAAGCAAACAGCTTCATGGCGGCCTGAGCAGCAGTAGCCAAGGTCTCCTTTTCGTTGGCCGAGCCGCCCTGCTGCTCGTGCTGGCCAAACAGCTTTTTGGCCTCGGACATGGCCATGCTGACAAGCTGGTTCTGGCTGCCGCCCTGCGACCCGCCGCCCTGGAACTTTTTAAAGGCCATGTAGGCAGCGGCCAGGCCCATGGCGCTCTGACCCTTGCTGGCCATGCCGTCAGAGCCGCTGTTTCCAAACACATTATGGTAGCTGGACTTCATATCGTCGTGGCTGGCCTGGTGGCCCTGGTTGAAGCCGCCGCTGGTGGCCAGCTTGAGAGCCGACGACACCATATCGCCCTGCTGCCCGTGGCTGCCGCCGCTTCCCATGAAGCCCGATACCATCGAGGCGACCTGCGAAAAGTCAATGCCGCCCTGCGAGTGGCTGCCGCCGCCCGATTGTCCGTGCTGCTGCTTATTGTCCTTGCCCAGGAAGCCCGACACGAGACCCGCGGCCTGGCTGATGTCGAATCCGCCCGACGAGTGCTGCTGCTGCTGTTCGCCGTAGTTGTGCTGCTGTTGTTGCTGAGATGCGTGGTATTGGCTGGCAGCGGGGCCGCTTCCCTGGTAGCCGTCGTTTTGCTGATGCTGCTGCTGGTAGTTGTCTTGCTGGCCGTGCCCGCTGTTGCTCTGCTGGTACTGGTCGTAGGCGCCCTTGGCCTTGTTAAACATGTCACCGAAATTCATAGTTGAGACAAAAAAGTGTAGGTCCTTTATCGTGTTTTT
>JANBSC010000033.1:0-23347 GCA_027578055.1 Coemansia sp. RSA 2611
CCGCTAGCGTACCCTCCGTTCATTGCATTATACGCAGAGTATAAAAAAGAATGCCCAAGACAAGCACCAGAAAAAAACTAGTCGATCGAGAGAGTTCTGTTGATTCCTAGAGCCGAGCCGCGTTCGCTGACGACTGTTTTAAACGCCTCTTCTTTATCTCCACTACTTTTTTCAATTGGCCTTTTTGACTGTGCTGCAAACGGAGCGATGCTGATTCGGCTTTTACTTATTATCCAGAGGTATGCCGCGGCTGTGCGCATTCCACCACCTGGCTGCTGCCCACGCGGGTTTTGCAGGCGCATTGGCATTGTATCCTGCTAACGCAACAATAAACCTTTGGCTATTATATGTAGCGTGCTTATCCTGGCCGCCACAGTGCTTGCCTCGGAGAAGACGTACCGCCTGCGCGGCACCATTGCAGCCAACGACGTTCTAGGCGATGTCTCAGAGCTGGCGACTCGAGCGGAGGCGGTGGTGAATGGCGGTGAGCATCGCGCGTTTATTCAAAAGGACGGGTCGTTTGTGGTGGAGAACCTCACGCTGGGCGACTGGCTTCTGGAGGTTGCCAGCGCCGACTATGCGTTCCCGAAGATCCATGTGCACATTGCGACCAGCGAAGAGGGCCGAGCGTCGGTGGCTGCGCGCTATGTGCAGATTGGAACCGAGTGGTCCGAGGACGCGCCGGTGCTGGCATATCCGCTGAAGATTGAGGCCAGCGCCAAGTACGACTTCTTTACACCGCGGCAGGGATTCAGCATTGTGGCCATGTTTTCGAATCCGTACATGCTGATGGTGGGCGCGTCGCTGGCAGCCATCTTTATTATGCCTAAGCTACAGGCAAACTTGGACCCTGAGACGCTGAAGGAGCTGCAGAACAAGGATGAGTGATTCTAGACCGCAGTCACATGGATAGCAGCCATACCTCTAGCGTGCTTGCTGCCGCTATATATCAGGAGCTCCCTGTAGAGGCAATTTTTCATAAATGTAATCATTAAACATTTTCTATCTGCACTTTGCGAAACTCTGCCTTGGCAGCTTCTGCATGGCCGAGCGCAGAGCCATCAACAAATACTATCCGCCGGACTGGGATCCGAGCCAGGGATCCACCAACGCGTATGTTGGCCAGCACCCGCTGCGCGATCGCGCGCGCAAGCTCGACGAAGGCATACTGATTGTGCGGTTTGAGCTGCCATTCAGCATATGGTGCGGCGGGTGCAACGGCCTGCTAGCCACTGGCCTTCGGTTCAATGCCGAAAAGAAGAAGGCTGGCAGCTACTACTCAACCCCTATTTGGAGTTTCCGGATGAAGTGCCGTGAGTGCAGCCATTGGTTTGAGATCCGCACTAACCCCAAGGACTCAGCATACGACGTGATTGATGGGGCGAGAAAGAAGGCCGAGCCGGAGGACCTTGAAGACGATAACGACGAGTTGGGCGAGAAAATAGTCGATCTATCGCAGGTTGACGAAAACGACAAGCACAGCCTTCTGCATAAGCTAGAAGTCTCGGAGGCGCGCAAACGGCGTGCAATTCAGGCTGCCGAGCGACTGAGCACGCTCCAGGTGAGTTACGCTTAGATTTCTGCTAAAATGTAAAGCGAGGGCGTATATATCTCAGAGCGCGTGCAATGTGTAGGCAGCCAGCAGCAGAGATTGGAAAAATCCCGACAGGGCCAATGCCGAGTTGCGCCGAATATTCAGGGTAAGTATTGTAGTGCATATTTGATACACTCACAATGATTCCCCTGCTCACCTCCTTGCGTGTGTTGGGAGATGTAGACGGGCCGCAAAGCGCGCGAGGAAAACCAGCGGCAGTCCGATGAAATACGCTCTCGCACCGGGATTGGTATACCAATATTGCCATCATCCGCCGCCGATTCAGTTCGCGCATCATCCGTTCAATTTGGACCAGAGTACAACGCAGACGAAAGGAAGAAGCTTGCTAGAGAAGTGATTGGGCGTCCGCTATTTAGCAAATCTTCTCAGTCCAGGGACTCTGGGTTAAAGGCAAGGCTTTTGCAACAGCACCTTGGCAAGACAGATCCGTTTGCCTCCCAGCAACCTGGTCCGGCCGAGCGACTCCCCGATCTGGGCATTCGGCAGCGCAAATTGATTGAAGCAGAGCCTGAAAATGGCCTGGATTTATTGTCAAAAACATACGCCGACATGTCGTCATCGTCCAGCGACGATTAGCAGAGACACTTTACTTGAGCGAGGCCACGTACGCGGCGGCGACCGGATCGCTCTGGACAGTCTGGAAGACCTTGTTCAGTCCAGGCGCATTGGCCTCCGAGAAGAATTCGTTGCGGTCTGGGATTGCCTTCTCATTTGGCTCGCGCATAATGATGAGGAAAGCGAAGAGACAGAGATCCATGTACGTCGTCTTGGCGCCAAAGTAATGGCCGTTGGAGCCATTCTCTGCCAAGATCTTTTCGTGATACTTGACAAAGTTGGTCGCAGTGCTCTTGAATTTTGCATGTACATTCTCTCGCTCGTCTTCAGCCCCGAAGGTGTACCGGGCCCACAGCTCAATCAAATCTTCGACCTGGCTGCGGAGTTGGTTCTCGCGTGCAGTAGCCTGGAGCCCGGTCTGGACAAGCAGGCCGAATTTCGCTGCTAGATATTTCTCGATGGCAATAGAGTCGGAAAGCTCAAAGATGCTGCCGTCTTCGTCTGTCTCGACCAGTACGGGTAGCTGGCCCATCGGCTGCTTATCTTTTTCGGCAGGCCAGTCAGGCACTACATACTCAAACTTGGCATCGCTGGATAGCAGAAGGAGACGGCTGATCTCGGCGCGGGCCTTGATGGGAAAGTAGCGCAGGGCAAACGACGACATGGCTGTAAGCTATCTGAGAAGAATTCGGGCTGAGCGAGAAAAGACTTGTTGTATTCCACTTTGCATCATGTCCGCCTTTTTATAACCGGGTGGCATTAGAAGAAATCTAGAAAATTGAAAAATAGTGTGCATGGGAGTTGCTTGATGGACATATCGCTGGTCCGAGCTCACAGTGACGTTGACAGCATGCCAACACTGATTTGAAATCAAAGGCGGAGCTGCGGATTCCAGCTGACATTGTGGTAACTTGACCTGTCTAAATAAAGTATCTAAAGCTCGGGTGGTCGTCGTAAATGCCGTTGTTGATCGCCTCCTGCTGCTCCTCGGAAGTCAGCGGCTTGGGCGCGCCATACTTTGCGTCGCGTCGGTCGTTTTCCCGCTTGAGGAAGACGGTGAGTCCTAGCGAAAACACGATCATCACGACCGTGAACGCCAGACACACGCCGTAGCCCATGAAGAACCGAGGCGCGGTCGGGGACTTGTAAATCTGCGTGCCAACCGTGGCAAAGCACTGGCCAAATGTGTTCAGCATCGCAACGCTGACCGCGCGCTTAGTGTGGCCGACATTGTTGTTTGCTACCCAGCTCAGCATCAGCGGAATAATAGGATATAGGCCCATGGCGACGAAGCAGGCGCCGGTGTAGTTGGCCTTGACATTTCCAGACGAGATAAGCAGGATGTAGCCGATGCACGCAACCAGCGCGCTGCCGGCAACGTGGAGCCCGCGCTGTCGGGTGCGATCCGAGTTCCAGCACACAGCAAAGACGCAGACAATAGCGCAGGCGTACGGCGGCACCGTCATCAGCTGCGCTTTAGCATGTTTGTAGCCCATCAAGCTGACAATGGTCGGCAGGAACGACGTGTACGAGGCCAGCGGAATGTTGAGGCCAATGTAGATGAGACAGGTAAAGATGTTCTTGTAGTCCTTGATTGACGCAAGCAGCTGGCGCTTGTCAAGAGTCGTAGTGTCGGTGTTATGTCCGCTACGCGAGCGCTCAATGGCGACCTGCTTCTCCTCGGGCGTCACAAACCACCGCTCTAGTGTCTCGGGCGCGTTCGGCAGAAGGAAGACGGTTATAATTCCCAGGAATATCGTTGGGATGCCCTCGATAATAAACAGCAGCTGCCACGGCGCAAGCTTCTCGTGCGCAAGATTCATGGACACGCCGTAGGCAATCAAGCCGCCAAACGCACCGGCAAAGGTCGACGATCCGTAGAAGAGTGCTGTGCGCCAGGCCAGCTCGTGCCGCAGATAAAAGAACGACAGGATGATGGGCGCCGCAGGTCCGACACCCGCTTCAAACACGCCCATGAAGAAGCGCGCCGCGACCAACCCAGAGTAGTTCTTAGCTCCGGCCATCGCGGTAGAGCAGACGCCCCACAGAACCATGGTGATGCCGACGAGGACAGAAGGCGTGACTTTCTTCATGATGAACATGTTCGGAATCTGCGAAATCGTGTAGCCAAAGTAGAAGAACGACAGGGCGTTGTAGAACTGGTTGCCCTTGAGATGCGTGCCTTCCTCAATACCGGCCAGCCGGGCATTGCCAATGTTTCCGCGGTCGAGCGCATTGAAGAGGTAGAGCAGGGCAAGGTAAGGGACCAGGCGAAGATCCAGCTTCCGCTTGAGCCGCTTGACAATGGCATCGCGCTCGGGGCCCGACTGCGGGACCACGACTTCTTGCTTGGGCCCGCTCTCAACCGTGGCAATATCGGCCTTTTCAACGCTTGACTTTTCCGACATGAATAAAATTAATACAGCACTAATTTATCAGATACAGGGCGGCAAAAGAACAATAGGGAGAATAGTGACGGCGCTGAATGGGGCGCAAATGGCTGGCCAGCACGCTAGGCTTTTATACCCTCGGATCACGCAGCAAGAGCAAACAATGGCTTTGGGTGCAATAATCTCTCTTGCCTTATTCATCTTCCCGGGGATCTATCCTCCCTCGCCTCCTCCCCGTTTTGGCCGACTTGCACCCGGGCCAGGCGGGATCTCTTTTCAGCGCACACACCAGGTGCTCACATGCCCTATTAATCTGGTATCAGCTTTGGCTGCCAATGGAGTGTTGCTAGAGGCAGCAAGATCGACGGTGGATTTACCACCGAGCGGCTTCGATGTATTAGATACATCCATCGGAAGCGTGCGGTTTTAAAGCTGGATCCGATGTCCGACATGCCAAATGTTCGGCGATTGCCAAAGCCATGGGATGAACGGCGTGCATGCGATGGACAAAAAATATCTCTGGACCAAAACTCCGTGTCCACGTGGGTATTTGGAATGGCATTTGTCTCACACGCCGGCCAGGCTGGCGAGCACTAAAATCTCGTAAACGCTCCAAAAAGCAGCTGACAGAAAGCAGGTGGTTCCCGGATCCAGAATGACTAGTGTATTTTGCAGCTGCATTAAATTCCCAGGAATCGGCGGGTGCGGTCCCAGGCGCCTTCCACAGTCAGCGCTGGCCGCACGTCGACAAAAAACGACGGCTTGTCGGGATTGGCTGGATCGCGCTTGCCCTGGTAAAAATCGATTACGTAGCGCACCTGCTTGCCGCAGCGGTCCACGGTCCAGTCATGGCGGTCGAATGGCATCTGGTACCCAATCATTGCACGTACCCGGGCCTTGGGCGATGGCTGCTTGGCCTTACCCTCAAACTTTAGCAGCTTTGGTTGCAAGCACCCCTCGTGCATCCGCTCCCACTCGAGAATCTGTGACCAGCACATCTCGTTGACAATATTGTGGATCGGTACCACAGTCTTCATGTCCTGCTCGCGCGGCGCCCACTGTTTGCGCTTCATTGCATTGAAGAACATTTGCTCGGACGGGTATACCCAGTTGTCGGACTGCGCGTCCACGGTTGGACACTCGGACTGCTGGTAGCGCGAAGCACGCGGAATCGATGACACCGTGCGATGTGTGGATAGTTGCTGCTGTGTTGGATGGGCGCGTTGCTCAGGCGTCAGGGGCATATTGTTGTGTGGATCGAGCTCGGGGCCCTGAGGGAGGAATGCGCTGAGCGACGCGCTGTGGTCAACCGGACATTTAGGCTCTTCGGTTGGTGTGTGGTCTACCGGGCATGTGGGCTCTTGTCTCTGTGTGTGGTCGACAGGACAGCCACCTGATGCCGCCGCGCTGCCTGCCATGGGATTGTACAAGTAATTAAAGAACGAGACGAACGGTTGAAAAGCTGCCTGCCATGAAAATTGGCTTGCATTGCGATAATAAAGGTATCGCTTGATCACCAGTAATCACGGCTAGCTTGCGGATCTTGTCGGCCAAAATACCGACAACGACGTGAGCCAGGCCTTTCACTTGTCCAAAAACTGGAAAATCGTTTAGGTGTGTATTTTTGTCAGATTATTTGGCGCGAACGATGGATGCGAGCGGCGTACGGGTGCAGCGACACTGTCGGCGGGGTGGATAACGGGCATATCGACGCGAATCCATGGGCGATGGCCATGGATGGATGCGGACTCTCAGCGGGGTGTCCACCATGAACCACGGGAGCGGTCAGCAATTCCCGATGGATGCGGGCCTGCTCCTGTGGTTTCGGTGGAAACGCTGAACTCGGCAGAATTTGTCTGACCCGTGCCGTGATTTCGCGCATCCGCATTGGGGCCTCGGGGGAATTGCTCAATGGACAGCGCTGTCTGCCGAATTCACAGTTGGCGGTCGGTAATACTGCACATTGACCGCCCGCAGAAAACCTGTCCGACTTGATGAACAGCGCTGGCCTGCGGATTGTCGCCTGCTCGAAATCCACCCCCCACTTGACCTTGTGCGCACCGATCGCCAGTATTCGCTCAATTGCCAGCTCTGAACGGCGACCTCCTTGCTAATCGCCATTGCATTTTCTATAGCTTTGCTGCCAAACGACGTTCTGTTGGTGTAGGTAGCTGCCATGAAGCATATTTCCAAGGACGACATTGTCACCATCCCCGAGGGGGTGACCGTTGCCATCAAGGCGCGCCAGATTCGCGTCACCGGTCCCCGGGGGACCCTGACCCGCGACCTGCGGCACATTCAGATGGATATCCAGCGTCCGACCAAGTCCCAGCTGCGCGTGATCGTGTGGAAGGGCGGCCGCAAGCACGTGGCCTGCATCCGCACCGTGTGCTCGCAACTGGACAACCTGATCAAGGGCGTCACCGTGGGGTTCGAGTACAAGCTGCGCTACGTGTACGCGCATTTCCCCATCATGGTCGACATTAACCAGTCGGAGCACGCAGTGGAGATCCGCAACTTTTTGGGTGAGCGGGTGGCCCGCAAGGTGGTGCTGGATGCCGGTGTGTCGGTGGAGGCGTCCAAGGGCCAAAAGGATGAGCTGGTGCTGTCGGGCAACGATGTGGACCAGGTGTCGCAGTGCGCGGCCGCCATCCAGCAGAGCACCCGGGTCCGCAACAAGGATATCCGTAAGTTCCTGGACGGTATCTACGTGTCGGAGAAGGGACACGTGGTCAAGGAGATTTAAGTTTTGGTTTTGACTCGAAAAGTATGCAATATTTAGCTTATGCGGAATGTGACACGCCTTTGATCTTGCCAAGATTATGGCGGATTGTATTTTGCGCCGGAACCGTCACTGCCGGATCCCGGGACGGCGAATGTGTCGGCTATAGGGTCCAGGCACGGAGGATATGCAAAGCAATCCAAGCGCTCAAATGTTAGCCTTGTTTTCAAGCAAAACTGGGCTATATTGTATAAAAACATTCGAGAAAGGAAAGATCGAATGGGCAGAGCAGCCTCCTTGATAAGTGCTTGCTTGACAACAAGCACACCTCGCCCAGACCCAGTGCGCTCGACGGAGCTAGTCTTCGGTGCCAAAGTACCGGTCACCAAAGTCGCCCAGGCCTGGGAGAATAAATTTCTGCTCATCAATGCCTTCGTCGATCTCAGCGGTGATGATTTGGAGCTTTGAGAACTTCTCCAGCATCATCAGAGCACCCTCGGGCGCACAGATCAGATTAACAAACAGAATGCATTCCTCCTTGACGCCAGCCTCGAGAAGCACCTCGATGCATTTTATCGCCGAGCCGCCAGTCGCAAGCATGGGATCCAGCAACAGAACCCAGCGGTCGGCAATATCCTTAGGCAATTTGGAGTAGTACAGCTTGGGCTGCGCCGTGCGCTCATCGCGCTGGATCAGCACCTTGCCAATCCTGACGCTGGTGCACACATCGCGCAGACCCTGCTCCATGGACTCGCCGGCACGCATAATAGACACGCCGCAGATGCGTCCTTCAAAGGCCACGCCCTGGAACGTCGCGCCCATGGGCGTCGTCACTTCCTTTGGGACCACGGGCAAGTAGTTGAGGCCCTCCTCGACCAGCAGGCGGATCACCCGGTCCGAGTAGAACACAAAGTCGCCGCGCGGCGTGTTGGTGTCGCGGATAATTGTCATCAGGCCTTTCAGCTGGTTCGTCTGCGGAAGCAGATGCAGGCGTGGGTGCTCGGCAGCCTTTGCAGAAAAAGACTATAGTGTCAATAGTGCACGGCCAAGGCGGTGTTAGTTCTACAGCGGCATTGTCACGCTTGCAGGCTGCCAGAGGTGACAGCGTTCAGCAGGCACTGACCATTTGTAGTATACAGCGGCGAGGTATTAGTGGGAAAAATAAGCCAGAAACGCAAGCGAAGATAAAACAGGCGGTTCGAGGAACTTGGCCGATTATGGCCATGTGATTTGCGCCTATTTATTGAGCGAAGCAGCTTCCGGACAAGGGGATCTCTTTGCTCTGTACATTTCAATCTTTACTAACAAAACCCCCCGCTTAATGGCGACGCCGCGGCCGTCCGACGCAGTGGCCAAGGCGGGTCGGGATATGGGCGCACTGTTTGACGGGTTCTTCGGCAGCATCGAGGCAATACGTCAGAACCGGGCTGCCGCCGAGCACCATGACGTAAACACAACTATTGGCAGCATCTCGTCCAGCCTATGGACGCCGCATGTCGTGCGCCAGGATAGCGACGACTACATTCAGATCCGCGCCCATCTGCCCAATGTGCCCAGCGGCCAGCTCCGCATCGACACTGGCACGCCTGGACGACTGAAGCTATACTGCGAGTACAACACACAGGCCGCGTACGATAGTGGCAGCGACCACATCAGCGAGCGACAACTAGGCCAGCTTGAAAAGGACATTCCGCTGCCGCCGACCGCCCGTGTCGACCAGATGACAGCAGTCTACCAGGGCTCCGATGTAATCATTACTATTCCTAAATAGGCGGATATATTAAACACGCTAACTCTCTTCAGATCTTGGGCGACGGAGCAGCCTCGGACGAGTTGGCCGCCTGCAGCTTTCTGGCGCGATCGCGCGCAATGTCAACCATTTCGGACAGTCCGGTAACCAGCTCCTGGGCTTTGGTGCTGTTGGCAATACGGTCTTCAACAATCGGGAACAGGCTTTCCTTGCTGCGCCCATTAACAAAGATCACAAAGCGGAACCCATACTTGTCCTCGTACTGCTTGTTCAGCTCGGCCCACTTGGCCAGCACCGCGTCCTCGTTGGCCGACGCGTTGCCCTGTTCTATCTTGGACAGCGCTGACAGCTTGGTCGCCTTCTCGCCGATGCGCGGGTGCGCGTTGACAACCTCTAGTTGCTCCAGTGGCGAGAGCTCCTTGATCAGCTCATCGGCCTTGTCCAACAGCTGATCATAGCTCTCGTACGGACACGCGTCGTAGATGCGCTGAGTCAGCAGTGCGGTGGGCTCGAACAGCAGCGAGATCACGCTGGCAAACTCGTCCAGCGGCAGGTGGTTGGTTTTGCAGATGGAAGGCAGCGTCGGTTGTGCAGACATCGCTTGGATATATCGATAGCTGGAAAAGCAGGAAGAGGGGGTGTTTGGCGAAGAAGAGAAGAGGCGAGAGCCACTTTTTCGCGTGCAGTCTTTTGTCCGCTGCTGCCTTTATGCGGCCGCCTCGATAACGAATCGCAGCGCCAATTTTCCGGCCAGCCTCCCGCCGCTCAAGCACATGTCTGGCGCCGTTCTGTGCAGTCCATAAGGCGATTGCTGGGCAGCTGACATGAAAATTAGCGCGCTCGCGCTGCGCGAAAATCGATACGCTCCGGCACTGGCTCGAGCCGCCCAGGGCCCTGAGAAGCCAAGCGAGCCGCGAGCCGGGATCGGGCATGTTTTTTTGTCAAAAAGTTTTTTTTTTCGGGCCTCTCTAACCTGCTCCTCTTATTCCGGGAGGTTTTTGGCAATTGCACAGCGACGAAATGGCAGACGACGACGGGCTTCTCCTCAACTTTGCGGCTGCAGGCGAGCGGCCTTCGCGGCTGGTGGTCACCCAGTCTACGTCCAAGGGTGGGCGGTGGAAGGATCGCATGGAGCAGCGGCGGAAGGTACGCAGCGAGACGTCAAAGGCCCAGCTTCAGGCACGCAAGGCACGGGCCGAGACAGATAAGCCCGCGACAAAGCAGGCAGATGTCGGTGCTCAGGCTCAAACCGACGAGGTGCAGCGGGTGCTTGCTGAGGTCAATGCTGGCAGCAGTGGCAAAGGCAGCGGCAAAGGTGCCGCCGCCGCCGCAAATATCAGATCAACTGCGGAACTGTCGCGCCAGGCGGGCAAACAAATTGTGTCGTCGCTGTTTACCCGCAATCCCGAGATTCCCACGCTAACTCGTGCCTCGGATCAAGAGAACCGGGTAGCGAGCAATGCTGTGGTCGATACGTCGTCGTTTGAGGGCCTTGGCCTGAACTCCGACATGATCAAGCATCTGGAGAGCAATATGGAGATTACCAAGCCCACTGCGATTCAGCAGAATGCGATTCCGGTGCTGACAAACAAGGCGGTTCAGGATGCGCTGACCAGCAGCACTGAAAACGATGACACATTTGATGTCGAGCGCGCGATCAATGTCGAGCACGATGTGTTTATACAGGCAGCGACGGGATCGGGCAAAACGCTGTCGTATCTGCTGCCTATATTCCATCGTCTCATCCAGGCAGCCACAATGGCGAGCAGCGGACCACCACCGTCGCGCGAATTGGGCACATTTGCAATCATCTTGACGCCGACGCGCGAGCTGGCACAGCAGGTATTGGAGACAACGCAGCTGCTGTCCAGAAGTGCCGGCAAGCTGTCCAACTGGATTGTGCCGGGAATTGTGATTGGCGGCGACAAGAAGCAGTCAGAAAAGAGCCGCCTGCGCAAAGGCATTACAGTGCTTGCATGCACGCCGGGCCGGCTGCTGGACCATCTAGAGAACACGCAGTCGTTCTTTGTCGATCATCTGCGGTGGCTGGTGCTGGACGAGGCGGATCGGCTGCTGGAGCTGGGATTTGAGGACACGCTAACCAAGATTCTAGTGCTGCTGGATGAGAAGGCCAAGAGACGCATGCGCATGCTCGGCCATCGCTCTGTAGCCACGTCGCTGGAGCTCCCCAAACGACGGATCAACATTTTGTGTTCAGCGACGCTGCGCGATGACGTCCGGCAGCTAGCAAACGAGTCGCTGCATGACCCCAAATTTGTCAGCGCAACGCGTATATACAATAGCGCCGAACAGGCGGTTGACGCGGCCAACGGGAATGCGGAGGATTCCGACTCGTCTGATAGCAGTGATGACGACATGGATGACAGCAATCAGATGGACATTGACAGCAACGGTACCAACAGTTTCTCGCTACCCAGCCAGCTGGTGCAAAAGGCAGTTGTAATTCCGGCCAAGCTCCGGCTGGTGACCCTGGTTGCGCAGCTGCGCAACACGTTCCGCAAGAAGCCCGCGAGCAAAGTGATTGTGTTCTTGCTGTGCAAGGACGCAGTTGACTTTATGTTCTTCTTGCTGGCGCATGGCGGGCTCAAGCCAGAGGCTGGCGATGGGGAGACTCAGGCCGACGATATGTTCAAGGAGTTGGACGACGTTGAGAGCGACAGTGGAGACAAGAGCGACAGTGAAGACCAGCGCGACAACGAAGACCAGCGCGACGAAAAGCACGACAAGAAAGCGAAGATTGATTTGACGCTAAAGGACGAGGACATCACGCTAGAGTCGTCGGTGATACCCGGTGTAGGCCTGTACAGGCTTCATGGAAGCATGCCGCAAAAGCGGCGAACCGAGACCTTTGTGGCGTTTTCGAAGGCACAGCACGCGTCGGTTTTGTTCACCACCGACGTTGCAGCGCGCGGCCTGGATCTACCCAACGTATCCTCGATTATTCAGTTTGACCCGCCGTCGGGCATTGATTCATACCTGCATCGCGTGGGGCGTACAGCTCGACTAGGCCGTGCAGGCGAGGCAGTGCTGTTTCTGCTGCCTAGTGAGAGCAAGTACCTTGATTTGCTTGATGACAAGGGCCTGCGCCCGGACGACGAGACCATGGAGAGCGTACTGAAGCAGATGGCCAAGAACGAGGGTGCGCGGAAGGGCTCGGAGTGGCAGCTGCGCGCGGGCGAAGTGCAGGCGACACTGGAGCGGTTTGTCGTATCAAACGCGTTGGCGTCGACCTTGGCCAAACAGGCGTACCTGTCGTCGATTCGCGCCTATGCAACACATATTGTGTCGGAACGGCACATATTCCACGTAAAGCACCTGCACTTTGGGCATTTGGCCAAGGCATTTGCGCTGCGTGAGACACCAAATCAGGTTGCGCAAGGCAAGGGCAACAATGCCAAGGCGGACGATACGAAGAAGGATAAGAAGGATAAGCGCGAGAAGGAGCTAGCATTGAAAAAGAAGCCTAAGTTTAAGCGCGGCAACGACATTAGCGAGTTTGCAGTCGGCGATATCAGCGCATACTATGGCCCGCGGATCAAGCGGGCTAAGGATGAATCCGACTAAACTGTTAGAACAAAGGCTGTCTATGCAAATGAATGCCTTTTAGCCAATTTACAACAGCTGATAGTGTGCTGATAGAAATTTTACAGCCACACGCAATATGAATTTGGACATTTAAGCCATGCTAGAGACCAGTCACTGAATATAAGCCTGAATATTCACTACTTTATAGCAAATGCTAGCCCCATACTCAACATAAATCTGGCCAAATAACGCACCGCTTGTCGTTGTACAGCGATCCCCAATAGCTTGTAAATTGACTAACAATGCCGTTTAGACGCCCGCCATCCAAAGCGTTTCAAAACATAATCCCTGCACCCGATCCCAAGCCGTTGTTTCCTCGGCAAACGCCCACAGCGCTAGAATACGCAGTATCGCTTATCAACAGCTCACCGCTGGTTTTGTTTGCTCGTCGCCAATGTATCGACAGCAAAAAGCTACAGAAGCGACTCGCCTTACACCAGCATGAATATCGGCTGGTGTACCTGGAAGACATCAAGCTGGGCAACATTATACAGCGACGGCTCTGCGATCTGACCGGGCAGCGGACAGTCCCTAACCTATTTGCCAAAAGCCAGAGCATCGGTGGATTACGAGATTCGATCGAGGCACTGCAACTAGGCAAAGTCGACGAAATACTGATGGCTGATGAATGGACTGAGCTGGTCTACGCAGTGCGACCGGATGCGCTGGCTCGTGGCGCTAGAATCGAGCCAAAGTCGCGGCTGTCGCTGGAAATGTGCCTGCAAGACTCTCACAAGTTCAATTACGTCCACCGCTCGCGATGGGACCGCATAAAGCGGTACTGGGGACTGCACCCGGAGATTGAGGAGTACCCGATCACACACAAGTACCTGGAGCGCCCGCGCACCGCGCGCAAGTGGTAGCAGGCGACTGTGTCTCAGATTAGGGGGTGGCATGTATGATTTGAGCAACTGGTTTCATATTACAGCATCGCGTTTCTCTTTATCGCAACCATTTTTCAGCTACCAGTTTGCCAAACATGCCAGCCAAGTCAATTGAGAAGATCAACGGAGCCGATGGCAGCCTTGAGCGGGTGCTTCTGCGCGGGCAGAATGGCTCATCAGTCGAAGTATACCTGTTTGGGGCAACGATAACCTCGTGGAAGAGCCAGGGAAAGGAACGGCTGTTTCTAAGCGGGAAGGCGAAGCTGGACGGCAGCAAGGCCGTGCGCGGCGGCATACCCCTTGTGTTCCCGCAGTTTGGACCCGGCGAGCTGCCGCAGCATGGGTTTGCGCGCACGCGCAAATGGACGTTTGTCGATGCGATCGAGCACGGCGCCGGCATGGTTGCGCACTTTGAGCTGAAGGAAAATGAAGACACGCTAGCGTCAAAGTGGCCGTACAAGTTTGTTCTGCATTACACGGTGGACCTGACAGCAACCACGCTGTCAACCGTGATAAAGTACGAGAACACGGATACGCGCGAGTTCTCGTTTACGTCGCTGATGCACACATATTTCCGCGTGCCCGACATCAAGGACACACAGGTGACTGGGCTCCAGAACGTGCTGTACGCGGACAAGATTGCAGGCACGCAGGATGAGCGCGAGGGGCGCGAGGCGGTTACCGTGGCGGCAAACGAGGACCGCATGTATACCGACGTGCCCGGCGTGGTCAGTGTGCAGTACGGCGGCGAGCGCGTGTCGATTACGCGGTTCAACTTCAAAGATATTGTGCTGTGGAATCCGTGGGCTGAGAAGGCAGCGGAGATGTCGGATTTCGGTGACAGCGAGTACAACAGCATGATTTGCGTGGAGGTAGGGACCGTAGCCAGCAAGGTCACATTGCGGCCGGGCCAGACCGTCTCGTGCGGACAGATACTCGCCGTCGAGCCAGCAGCAAACTCACAGCTCTAGATCCGCATTTAATAAATCACGAGCCAAAGATACCAACTACCGCTGCTTTTTTCGGCCGAATCTGCCTTTGCTTTCTTCAGTCGATTTCTGCGGTTTATAGATTCGTCATTCCATTCCCAAATGTTTCGGATTTGTGCGCGCACAGCCGGGTTCCGGGCACTGCGTGGCGTGACGCCGACCAGTCGGACATTTGGCACAAAGGCCGTGCCGCCCTCGCGACTACGCAATGCAGTGTGGGCGACAGGCATGGCGACGGTATGCGGGCTGGGCTACCTGTACGTGACCGACTCGAGCGCCGGGATCCACAAGTACGTGCTGACGCCGATGCTACGGCTGCTCGATCCCGAAGATGCCCACAACCTGACAATATCACTGCTGAAGCACGGCATCGCACCGGCAGATCGTGGCGAGGACGCTGACCTGCTCGAAATCGAGCTGTGGGGCAAGCGGCTGACAAACCCGGTGGGCATGGCGGCCGGGTTTGATAAGAACGCTGAGGCGATAGATGCGCTGTTCCAGCTTGGCTTTGGTGCAGTCGAGGTGGGCAGCATTACGCCGCAGGCGCAGGACGGAAACCCGAAACCGCGGCTGTTCCGGATCGAGGACAGTCGCGCGGTGATCAACCGCATGGGGCTGAACAACGACGGGGCGCAGGCGTGCGGCGATCGCATTCGGTCGCGGTTCTGGCGGCTGCTGGCTGCACAGAGCCAGAAGCGGGGTGAAACGGTGGCCTCGCTGGCAAGCTCGGTGAACCGGTCGGCGTACACGGACCGGCTTTTGGGCATAAATCTGAGCAAGAACAAGGCATCCGCTGGCGACTCATATGCCGACTATGTCGAGGGATTGCACGCTTTGGGCGCCTATGCCGACTATGTGGTGGTCAACGTGAGCTGCCCGAATGTCAAGAACATAAGCGCGGGCGCCGACGTGGCAGTGCTAGAGTCCACGATTGCGGCGGTGGTGCGAGCCCGTAACCGAATGCCCGACTACCGCCCTCCGATTGTGCTAAAGATTGGACCAGACAATGACCGCGACCAGCTACGCTTGATTGCACAGCTGGCTATGGACTACCGCATTGACGGCATTATAGCCACCAACACTACGCCATCGCGGCCCCGTGGCCTGGTGGACCCCAACGAAGTAGCCAAGCAGGCTGGTGGGCTTAGCGGTGCGCCGCTGCGCGAGACAGCCCTGGCGACCACCCGCGAAATGTACAAGCTAACTCGAGGCCGCATCCCTATTATCGGCTGCGGCGGCATCTCGTCCGCCGAAGATGCGCTGCAGTTTGCCAAAGCGGGCGCGTCGATGGTGCAGATCTACTCGAGCATGACGTTTGACGGACCAGGCAAGGCTCGCGAGATCAAGGACGGACTGGTAGAGCTGCTCAAGGGTCGCAAGTGGACCGACGTTGTTGGCGAGGATGTCCGCAACTAAAGCACACCTCAAAATAAATTTGTTGCGGGTGCTAAGCAGCCAGCTGCACCTGTGGGCGAAGCGGTCTGCTTGACGAAAGGTCGATCGCCTTATTAAAGTTTTCTTGGCAGCGATCCAGATCCGCTCATCAAATTACTTCTGCTCTCCGCTTGCTCTTCTTTTCCCGTAGCGACAGGTTTTATCGTCATTTCTCCATTTTATTTGCCTCATTGTCTCTTTCGTAGATTCCAATTTTGCACAGCGGTGTATGTCTAGAGACCGCACAGACACACCGCCATTGCATTGCACCGTCGACGTAATGTCTGCCATTCAAGCTCGCAGCTCCGGCGAATACCTCGCGTCGTCTAACGCCAGCAGCGGCAGCTCTAGCAGCGTGTACAGCAACCGGCTGACAGCTCGATTGGCAGCTGTCAGCGCTCGACAGGGTTCACCCAATACCGAACACGACACCAGTGCGTTATCAGAGTTATCAAAAGTCCGTGGCATGCGCGCAGCAGTATTGCGGTTTGTGGGCGCTCACATCAGCCTGCTGTGCTTGCTGTTGGTGACGGCGGCAGTGGGTCTGTTAACGACGCATTCGTACTTTAATGGGCAGGCTGACGTTGCCAACTGCGCGATGAGCTACAGCCGGCCGCGGTACATTGAGCAGACCGAGTTTGGGCGAAGCTGGACGCGCTATTCGGCAAAGTACAAGCTGTATCTATACCGAGAGGGTGGGTTTGACGTTCACAACGAGGCCTTTCGGATTCCGGTTCTGTTTGTGCCCGGCAACGCGGGCAGCCACAAACAGGTGCGATCGATTGCGTCGGCAACAGCATCAGCGTTTGTAGAGCTGGTGGGCAAACGGCCGGAGCTGGTGGATCAAGGAATGGTTGGATACGACTTTTTCACACTGGGTCTAAACGAGGAGCTAACTGCGCTTCATGGTTACTCGATCCTGGAGCAAGCAGACTTTGTCAACGACGCGATCCGGTACATCCTGGCGCAGTATCCGCGCACGCGCGCGCGGCACCGGCTGTCGAAAGACACAGAGTTTGCGTCTCCGGCGTCGGTGGTGGTAGTAGGCCACTCAATGGGTGGCGTGGTAGCACGGACTGCGTTCACACTAGGCAACCACATGCCGGGCTCGGTTCAGGCGCTGTTTACATTGTCTACACCGCACAGCAGCCCGACTGCGTCACTGGAGTGGCATGTCGAGCAGGTATATACGCGTGTGAACCAGTTCTGGAGGCATGGATTTCGAAACGGCACACTGGACGATGTGAGCCTGGTGTCGATTGCTGGCGGCAACTTGGATTCGATGATCAACTCGGACTACACGTATGTTGGCAGTCTGGCGCCGGCACGTAACGCACTTAGCGTGCTGTCCTCGGGCATCAACGATGTGTGGCTGGGCCAGGACCACCAAAGCGTGTTGTGGTGCGGCCAGATGGCGCGGAAGTTTGCAGCAATGATGATTGAGATTATGGACGCGCGAAGCCCGTCACAGCTGGTGCCACTGGATCAGCGTATGGCGATTATGCGGCGGCAGCTGCTACCAAGCATTGACAGAAGCGTCGAAACGCAAACGCACGACCGGCCGATGCGCGCGGACAACTACCGCTACGTACAGCTAGCTGAGGATTCAGTGAAGCTGCATCCACTGGACCTGCGCAAGCTTGCCGAGCGCAGCCAGGCGCGGCCGCGAAAGGCACGGGCGCTTCATTTGTTGCCATCGGGAATAGCGGCTGAGGACAAAGTGCTGCAAATTCTGTACGATCCACAGCTGTTTGCGGACGCCTCATCAGATTCTGAGCGGACAGACGTGCAGCTAGCACTGCTGGGCTGCCGCGGAAATGACACGGGCACCGTAGCCGATGCTGACCTAGATGTTGAGTGTGAAACGCTGCTAATCCCCGAGGCGACCAAGCTACCACTAAAGCGTGACGGCGACGATCCAGCGGCTCCAGTGCACTCGTTGCACTATATTGAAATTCCGGTAGCATCCCTGAAGCAGCACGCGTTTGTGGGTATTGAGTTACCTGCTAAATACGGCACAGACGGGTTCTTGCAGGCCGAAATTGTAACGCGATTTCCGCCCGCAGAGCAGCAAGTGGGTATTGGACAGCTACTGTGGCCGGCCGCAGTCTCAATGCCTGCCAATGGCGGGATGCTGGGTGTGCGTAGTCGGATTCGAATCCTTATGCCAGAGGACCCGCTAGTTGTGTACCGTGCACGAATAACGATGCAACGCGATGCGACAGCAGGTGCACTGACGATGGCACCGCGGTTTGGCACAGTGGTGCGACAGTCCGACGGACGGCGGCAATTTGAGAGCAAGTTCTGGTATGACGCCAGCTCTGTGGATCTGGCAATTCATGGGCGCGGTGCGTACGCAACAGGTGACCCTTCGTTGGATGGGGATCTGTGGGACGGGCTGGATGTGGACGTGTGGGCAGACGCAGACTACTTTGGCGGCATGGTTGTGGACCTGCGGATAAACTGGTACTCGTCGCTGAACCGGCTGGTTAAGCGCTATGATATGGCGCTGTTGGCGCTGTCATTCGCCTGGGCGTGCGCAGTACTGTTGTGTCAGCTGCGGGCATGGACCAACGGCCACGAGTTTCCAAGCAGTCTGCAGGCAATAGAGCGGCTGGTGCGAGGCGGTGCATTGGCGGCGGCCGTGGTGGCAGCCATGGCGATACCACTGGTACAGATTGGCGTCGCCCACGCCATGAGAGATTCATGGTCAGCAACAGCGCTGGCGCGATGGAATAACCTGTTTATGGGCGCGCGCGGCGGTGGATGGGCCCAATGCGTGGCAGCGGCGGTGCTGGCGGTCATGGCACTGGGATTCGTGGCGTGTCAGGCAGTAGTGCTAGCCAGCATGTGCGAGCTGTCAGCGCGGGCGCTAGCATGGAAAATCGGCCACTCCAGCGATTTGAACAGCTCAGGGAGCGAACCCGGGCGGATGGCAATGGCGACGACGGCTTTTGCAGTGCTGGTCTCTACGCTTATTCCGTACCAGTTTGCGTTCCTGGTGATATACATGGCGCAGCTGCTGACGGCGGCGCGCACGCAGGCGCGCGGGGCGCACAATCTGGGCAGATACCAGCAGGCACTGCTGCTGTTTTGGACCAGCAGCCTGCCATACTGTGCGCCGGAGCTGCTGGTGTGGGTGCGCAACCTCAGCGTTCTGTGGCTTGAGGACGCTGCTGCTGACCACAATATTCTGAACATGGCCGGGTACTTTGCGCTACGGTTGCTGGCTGCCTACCGCATGGTTCCGTCTGCGCAGCCACGGTGGTTGAGCACTTCAACTGCAGTGTGCTTTGGCGCCGCAGTTGCGTGTGCCTGGCTGGTGTGTGTGCGCCGTCCGTTTGTGCTCTACGACGTGGCGAACGCATTGTCGGCATGGCTGGCGCTAATACAGCTGGCAGACTATCCACTGCGCTTGTTTGCGCCGGGATCGGAACCGCGCTTGGAGCCAAGCAGCTCTGACGATGTGCTGCAGCGCAAGCTGCGCTAGCGATGGGGTGTAGAGTTATTTGTTTTAGGTATAAGAAATATAATTTCTAGCTAGTCGGACGACTCACAAGTGGCGCCATCGGCGACGATATCCAGCACTTGATAAACTGTGTCGACATTGTGGCGGGTGAAGATGTCGCGGATCTTTCCAGCAATAGTGTCAAAGTTAGCGACAGCCAGGGCGAGAATAGTAGGGCCGGCACCACTGAGACATATTCCCAGCAGGCCAGGCGTGTTGTCAGGATCCAGCGAGCGCAGAATTTCGGGCAGGCCGGGAACCAGGTGCATACGGTACGGCTGGTGCACCTTGTCGGCCATGGCACGGAAGATCAGCCACGGATCCGGCTGCTCCCGGCCCAGCGCCGTGGTCAGCACCGCCAAGCGCTGCAAGTTGAAGACCACATCCTTGGTGACATAGGTTTCAGGCAGGGCAGCTCGGGCCTTGGAGGTAGCCAGCTCAAACTGCGGGATAATCGCAATAGCGCGGATCCGGCTTGAGCAGCCGAGCTTCACAAAGTGGCCGATGTTTTCTGGCGGCAGCTCTAGCGAGCTGTCAGCAGCCTTTGCGTCAAGCTCACGCTGCCGCACTGACTCGCTTGCTGGAATGCCTCCAGGCCGGCTGACGTCGATTAGGTAGCTGGCCACAAAGCCGCCGACCAGCGCCGCTGCCACGTTGTCCGGATGGTGCTCAATCATCAGACAGTAGTCAAGCATCCGCTGCTGCGGCAAACCCAGGCCGCCGACGACATTGGCCAGCAGCACGCCGGCCACGACAGCAGCGCCCGATGACCCCAGGCCGCGGCCCAGGGGGATCCGGTTATTCACGCACACCCGGGTAGCCAGTGGAAACTGCGTATGCCCGTTGCAGGCAAGCACGTAGAGCGCTGTGCTGGTAATCAGGTTGTCTTGCGGATCCAGGGGCAGGCCGCTGCTGTTCTCGCCCTCGTACACCAGGGTTATCTCTCCGCTGGTGTTGCTGGCGTCGGCGTGCGCAGTCACGGTGAGGTACAGAGACAGCGACAGGCCCATGACGTCGAAGCCAGGCCCAATGTTGGCCGACGTGGCTGGCACGTTGATAACATGGGTCGGCATTTTTATTTGAAAGTGCGTTAGACAAACAGAAGCTCAGGAGAAGAGAAATCCAAGACATGGTGGTGTCAGCGGTCCATTTTTATCTGTTGACTCACAGCAAATGACCGTCCCACAAGCAACCCCTGCTGGGGCTACAAAGCGTGGTTTAATTTCAACTAAATCAGCATTTTTTCGCGTTCAAAACACTCTGACTTTTTTGTTTTATAGTATCACAGATTTGCTAGCCATGTCAGGCGAGTCTGTCATTGTCACACCCGGGCGTCGCCTTGGACTTGCAGAGGAGTACGATGCCGGCAGCGGAACCT
This sequence comes from Coemansia sp. RSA 2611, assembly GCA_027578055.1. Classification (NCBI taxonomy): domain Eukaryota; kingdom Fungi; phylum Kickxellomycota; class Kickxellomycetes; order Kickxellales; family Kickxellaceae; genus Coemansia; species Coemansia sp. RSA 2611. The sequence goes on from JANBSC010000033.1 coordinate 20,832, forward strand.
ACGTTCGCAATGGGCTGATCTACGCATCGATTCTCGGGACCAAAATAATCCAGCCAACTGCCGACGCGGCGGCTGAAGAAACATCCGACAAGACATCCGATACGCCCGCTAAACCCTTGGTATTTGTTGAGCGCAAAAACGCAAAGTTTGCCATCCCGGCAATCGGCAGCGAGGTGCTCTGTAAGGTGGTGCGGATGAATCCGCGGGCAGCCTCGGTCGCCATAATGATGGTCGGGTCTGTTCCATGCCAGGAGGACTTTCTGGGGACCGTGCGTGTACAGGATATTCGGGCCACGGAGAAGGATTCGGTGCAGATGATCAACTCATTCCGACCAGGCGACATTGTCCGCGCCGAGGTTATTTCGCTGGGCGACCAGCGGTCGTACTATTTGGCGACGACGAAGAACGAGCACGGCGTGGTGTTTGCCCAGAGCACAGCCGGCAATACCATGATTCCGATTTCGTGGGAGGAAATGCAAGATCCAAAGACGAGGGATATCGAGAAACGCAAGTGCGCGAAGGTCTTTTGAATAGCCTGCTAATAAGAAACACACGGATGATAAAGTGTCAGCATTTTTGGGGGGGGTGCTTAGTTTATTTCATTACTCAAGTCCGCCTTCGCATAGCGCCAGCAGCTCCTGGTTCTGACGCTTCATCGACTCGAGCTGAATGGTCAGCGACCGGAGACGAGCCTCAGCCTTTGCAGCCTGCGACTTGAACGTGGTCGCCTCATGACTGGCCTGGTCGCGCTCGGCAGTAAGGCTTCCTATCGTGGTATTGGCCTTGTCGAGCGTGGCAGTCGCGTGCTCCTTGATCTTGGTACAGCGCTCTTCGGCCACTAGCACGTCATTGCGGAGTGCCGACGTTAGCTGCTCCAGCTGCACGTTCTCTGTAGTTACAGCCTCCATGCGTACCAGGGCTTCGTTCTTCTCTTCGTCCAGCTCCTCAACACGTGCCTGCAGCTCAAGGATCCGCTCGTCCCGATTCTGCCGCTCCAGTGACGATTTTCCCAGCTCGCGCGTCAGCCCAAGGATCTGGCCCTCCCGCTCTTCCAGCAGCTTGGACGACGTGGCCACATAGTCGTCCAGCATCGTGCGGAGCTCGTCGCGCTCGGCCACAATAACGGTGCGCTCGCTAATGGCGTTGTCAATCTCGCGGCCAAGCTCTTCGGCCTGCGTGCGCTGATCCTCATCGCGCCGTGCAATCTCGCTCTGGTGCCGCTGCTCCTCGGCCTCAAGCCGCTTGGCAAACTCGCGCTCCTGGTGCTCCAAGTGCGCTTGGAACATGTCCTCGGCTTCCTTAAGCAGCTGCTCGGCTTTGTCCTCCTGCTTGCGCATATTCTCTGCGTATTCGTCCTTCAGTGCCTGCAGCACCTTATCGCGTAGCTCACCGTCACGCTTTGTTTGGTCCGCATGCTCGGCGCGGATGGCGTCTACGTCGGCCTGGCTGAACTTTGGCACTTGCCGCGGCGACACCCACTGGATCTCCAGGCTGTCCAGCAGCTTCTGGTTGGCCGGTGTCACCGGAATAAGGCTCTGCCCGTTGCCTGACGGCGACGAATACTGCTTCAGCGGCGTGTCCGGAGCATCAGTCGGCCGGCCGTTGCGTTTGGCGGTGCTCGGGTCCATCAGCCAGTCGGCCGGAATGTAAAACTCAGAGTCGTCATGCTTGCTGCCAGTTCTGGCTGGAGTCACCGACTGATTGCGCAGCGACGGTGTGCCTGGCAACGGCACTGAGGCGGCTTGCATCAGATCAGGATCGTCGAAGATCCTGGCTGTGGTCAGCTCGGCTCGCTCCCCTCGGGTCATGGTGAAATGTGGACGCCCGGCCGGTGTCTGCGCTCCGGATGCCGTTGGAACTGCGGGTATTGGGTCTACTTCCGGCACGGCCACCTTCAGTGCTGCAGCCATAACCGTCTCGGGCGAGACCCGATCTACCGATACCAGCGCAGTTTCAGGTGCATCCACGACCATCATGGACATATCGACTTCAGCAGGGCACTCGACCGGAGCGGTAGGCGCGGCTTCGCTATCCGCAACGACTACCTCTGGTTGCACGTCCTCGATCATGGTTATGTCCGCAATCTGGGCAGGGTCCTCGACCATCGTTGTGTCTGCAAGATGGACAGACTCTTCGACGGCTAGTGTGTCTGCGGGCTGAGTAGGCTCCCCGACCATCGCTATATCTGTACTGTGAATCGGACCAGAGCTGATGATTTCGACGGCGTCAACAGCACTGACTATCTCTGCGGCCTGCGCCTCCCGTTTCAGCTCGGTGTGTGGCGAAGCGGGCTTAGGGCTACCAAACACTGCCTCGTCGTTGGCTGGCGCCGATGGCGCTGTCGACAAATCGGGATGGCTGCCGGCTAGCAAAAACTTTGGAGGCATCGCATCGGCATTGTCCGCCATCGCAGCGTCGGCGCTGTCATCGTTGTCGGGACCAGCCAAAAACGGACTGTTTCCGGCGTCTGTGCGTGAGACTGGCGACCCTGAGCGCATCTGCCGCTTCATCGCTGA
>JANBSC010000034.1:0-22808 GCA_027578055.1 Coemansia sp. RSA 2611
CCGCGCCGCACGCGCGCTGCACGTCGCCCACCACCAGCGCCACCAGCGCGTCGCGCGCGCGCGGGCAGTCGGCCAGCGCCAGCGCCAGGCGCCCGGCCGCCTCGAACACCGCCGCGCGCACGTGCGCCGACGGCTCGCGCGAGCCGCCGAGCCGCTCGACGAGCTGCAGCCACTGGCGGTCCGGCACGGCGCGCGCGGGCTGGTTGCGGAACGCGAAGGCGGCCAGCGCGTCGTCGCTGTCGGCCGCGCCCGGGCCGCGGTCCGGCGCGGCGCCCGTGGCGCCCGCGTACTGCTGCAGCGCGTGCCTGCGCTCGCTGGCCGCGCCGCGCGCCGACGCGCCGGCCGACTCGGGCCGCGAGCCGCGAGCCGCCAGCACCAGCGCCAGCCCCGGCAGCGCGTGGCGCGCGGCGCTCTGGCGCACCTGCCACACGGCGTCCTGCGCCAGCTGCAGGAAGCTGGCAAACAGCACGTCCATGGCCAGGTCGTTGGACACGGCGCGCGCCAGCGAGCCCAGCACGGCCGCCGCGTCGCGCCGCACCTCGAACGTGCGGTCCTTGGCCGCGCGCTCGACGACCGGCACAAACACCGCCGGCCGCATGGCCGCGCCGAACTCGGCCGCCACGAGGTGCACCATGTGCAGCATCAGCAGCTTGCGCCGCGTCAGCTCGAGCCGCGCCGCCTCGTCGGCCGGCGACACGAAGAACGCCGCCGGGCCGTCGTCCGGCTCGGGCTCCGAGTCGCTGCCGGCCGGCTCGCTCTGCCAGCTGCGGCGGCCGAACAGCGACGCGAGCACGCCGGCGGCCACGGGCTTATCGGGCCTGGATCCGTCGGTCTTTGGCCCATCAGTCCCATCAGGCTTTTCGGGCCCGTCGGACCCGTCCTCCCCGCGCGCCTTCACCACCATGTCCTTCGCGCGCAGCAGCTGCGCGTGCACGGGATTGCGCACCAGCCCCAGCACCACGCCGTGCACAATCTCGGTGTGGAACACGTCGAACGCCAGCCGCCGCCCCAGCGCCACGGCCGCGCGCTGCGCCGGCAGCGACACCGACGGATGCGGCGCCAGCAGCACGCGGTGCAGCCACGCGCCAAACTCGTCGCCGCTGGGCACGCGCGCCGGCGGCACGAGCCCGCCCTCGGCCGGCGGCGGCGGCGCCGGCTCCGACAGATCCCGGCTGTGCGCGTAGTAGTAGTGCAGCACCGGCTCCAGCTCCTGCGCCATGGTCTCGCGCACAAACAGCTCGCGGTCCTCGGCCAGCTGCATGGCCGCCGGCACCAGCACGCCCAGCCCCACGCCGCGCGCCTCGCTGCCCAGCAGCCGCCCCGCCTCCTTGGCCGCCCACACGCGCTGGAAGATAAACACGCTCGCGGCGCGCTGGCAGAACGTCTCCAGCGCGCTGAGGTTCTGCTCCTCGGCGCTCTCCAGCGTCTGCACCTGCAGCTCCTTGGCCTTGTCCTCGATCATCGGCTCCAGCAGCTCGCTCTCGGTGGTGCCGTGCGGGTTCGCCTGCCGGTCCGACGCCGCCACGCGGTGCACCACCACGCCGCCCACCGTTGTTGCCGCGCCCTCGTCGCCGTCGCCCCAGTCGTACCCAAAGTCTAGCAAGTGCTGTCAGCCTGCGTGCATTTACCCCTGCCACTGCTCATGCTCTGCGCCCCCTTACCTGCCATTACCGCAATCGAGCTGATGTGAAAATGTACTGTACAATAAAAGCGCTACAAGAAGAATGAAGAAGAAAAGTGTAATAAAGAAAAGTCGCGCCAAAACTCTGCTCTTGTCCACCGATCACTCCCCCGCTCCGACGGATGTTGCCCGCTCTGAACGAGCCACACCAGGAAGCTCGGCTCGCCTTTTCTGAAAAAAAAAGGGGAAGCCAGGCACGTGCTCCGGGACTGGTCTTCTGACCTCAGCCAGCCCGAGCTTCCTTTTCCTTTCTGCCATCCCGCCTTATTTTCCACTCACCTCTTTACAAGCACAGAGGCTATGCATTTGCTCAATTTCCCGCTTCTGTTTGCGCTGGCCGCCGCGCTCAGCGACCACCCGCTGGTCGTGCAGCAGACCGGCCCGCACGACATCGACCTGGGCACGCCGCCAGCGCACCGCGCGCCCGACACATGCCCAATCGACACCATCTCGTGCCAGCGCGCCGACATCGACCCCTGCTGCTCGCCCACAAACGGGCTCCTGGTGCTTGCCCAGCAATGGGACACGCGCTGGGGCCCCTCCGACCAGTTCACCGTGCACGGCCTGTGGCCCGACACCTGCCAGGGCAAGCAGCTGCCCACCAACGGCTGCGACCCCGCGCGCGCCTACACCAACATCACCGACATTCTGGCCCGCAGCCAGGACGCCCGGCTGCTCTCCGACATGGCGACGTTCTGGCCGTCCAACAAGGGCGACAACAACTGGTTCTGGGCCCACGAGTGGTCCAAGCACGGCACCTGCGTGACCACCCTGCACCCGCGCTGCTACGCCAGCGCGTATAAGCCGTTCGAAGAGGTGTCCGAGTACTTTAGGTCGATTCTCGACCTGCGCGCCAAATACAACGTGCATGCGGCGCTCAACGCCTCGGGCATTGTGCCGACGGAGCCCGAGTCTGGCCGCCGCCCCAAGAACACGTATTCGCTCGAGCAGTTCAAGCAGGCGATCAAGAGCGCGTGGGGCGTGGAGCCCAATGTAAAGTGTCGGGGCCGCCGGCTGCAGGAGGTGTGGTTGTGGTTCCAGGTACGGGGCCGTGATACGTACTATCCCGTGGAGCCCTGGGGCCAGGACACGTGCAACCGCATCAGCTACCAGCAGAAAACCAACACAGCATGATCTCTTATTAGCTTAGGGATTTGTCGGTACGCGTTTAATTAACGTGCCTTGGCTAATATACACAATTTAGTACACACCATGATCGAACGATAACCAGAATCGTAGTTCCAAGCACTTTTGACTGCTTCACGAAAATTTGTCCTAAATCATGCAACTAATCGCCATATTTGTCAATTCCTTGCATACCCAAACGTACCTAATAGTTGGTGTTTAAGCATGCCGAGCTTATTTGTCGTAATCCCGCGGAAATCAAATCACTTGTGATTTTCTTGTCGTTAGCATTTATCGTCAAAAATATGAAGCATATTTTTGCGCTCAACACGCCTCAACAAGATAATACACGCGTTTCCCCCCCCCTTTCTGAGAAATATGCCATCGTCTTCTCAGCCCCTTTTCCCCGAAAGAAAACAAACCAGTTGCGCTATCGCATAAATCTGCTGACTAAAAAAAAGATACTTTTGTCCGAATAACCAAATATAAGCCATCCAAGAATCTTTTTTTCATTTTACTATCCATTTTTTTTTCTCAGCACTATTAGCCATATATATTCGCTCGTGAGAAGAGCAAGATATAACGATGTACTCACAATGTGTTGTTATTGGCTGAATTCCGGCGTGGCGTTACGATTTTTTTTTGTTGGAGAGAAGAAACCTCACAAGATCGTATAAAACAAGTGTGGCGTCAAAAGCCGGGCTTGTTGGGTTTCCCTCGTTTCTTCTTTTCTTTTCCCTGGCGTAGTGGCTGTCATTTTCCCTTCCTTGTCTTTTTGTTTCTTACAAAAGAAATTCCGAGAAGAGGATCAGGGGGAGTAAGGGCAAGAATAGAACCGATAAAGATAGGTTTTCTTGTTTTTTTTTTGTAAAATAAAAAGACACCGTTTATTTCTATTTCCAATTTGCTTCTTTCCCCTCTTAATCGGGACATGCAAGAAATGAAAAATAAAACAAGGGGTTGTTGTTGTTGTTGTTGTATGGCGTGAGTGTGGGAAACACCTTTATTCGCAATACGCTATACCTGAAAAGAAGCTCTTCGATTACACATGAAAGAAATTTAGCAGGCAATAGGTTGGTGAATGTGGCAACTAAACTTTTTCCCTCCTTATTTTACTGCCAGGTGGAGTTGATATGGCGTGGAAAATATGGAGTTTAAATGCTCACGTCGTCCGCCACCTATTTCCTCTCTCCCTTTTTTTCCCTCAACTTTGTTCTATACCTTTTTCTCGGATCGTTTATTCCATATTCTCGAATCGACAATTTCATACGCGCAAAAAAAAGAGAAACCTTTACTCCAAATTTTTTTGTTTGCACTAAGAAAGACCAACATCTTTCAACCACAAAAAAAGGGAGCGAATTTAATAGCCGTATGCTTTATTCAAGCACTAGTCATATATTTGGACTGATACGGTACACTTTGTCGATCTTGTTTCTGAGTCTGGTCCAGTTCAACCCTCCCCAGCTGAACTTTGCAACCGCAAACAGTTCCCGCTTGCTTATCAAACCGACAATGGTTGCAATCCAGTGCGGGCCCACAAGCGTTGACATGCCCGAATCGCTGCAGCCCGCGGCCGCCGAGCTGGCCGCCGAGTTTACTGCCTCGCCGGCCGACGCTTCCGAGGTTGTCGCGCTCGCACAGTTCATCGAGTTTTGCAGCACGCGCAATCCCGAGGTCGCAGTGGCCGCGTTCACGGCGTTCAATGCGATGTTCGGATTGGCCACCGGCACCAGCATCTTTGCAGTCACCGAGCAGCTCGACAGATCCGCGGCAGACGCGGTGCTCCGGGGATACTTTGCCGGATGGGAGCTGGCGCCCGCAAGCCAGCGGGCATGCGTGGCTGCTGGGAACACACAGCGGCTGGGCGTGTTTGGCGGCGCGTGGGGATGCAGCAGTGGCGTGCAGTGTCTGGAGATTGTGCGCGCGCTGAACGGTGTCTTTGCGCCGCTCGTCGGCAGCTACGTTGCGCTGATGTCGGCGTTTTTGGCGCGCGAGTGCCGCGACGAGTATGTTGCGCATGCGTATGCGCACGGGCTTGATGTCGCCGCGTGGCTGGCCGGGAGCTGCCCGCCCGCCGAGTACGTTGATTCGCCGCCCGTCGCCTTGCCGCTGCTCGGCCTGGTGCAGCTGCTGCGCGTATCGATTGTGGCCAAATCCAGCGGCCTCGCGATTGGCCAGCTCGTCAAACAATTCACCGGCAAGTATCCTCCCCCCTCTGATTGAAGCTCATGTGCCTGTTCCCTGACTTTGAGAAAAAGGTTGGATCCGACGATCAATATGACCATGTGTGTGCGGATATTCTCCCCCTGCTAACCACAATGCTCATCCACCACGTCACTAAATTGCAAAATTATATCATTGTAGCGGTTACCGGGCACAGCCATGGAATAGTTATTGCGGCGGCGGTGGCGTCCGCCAACGACGACGAACAATTCGCGGCCGCGTCCGAGAAGGCGCTCGGCTGGCTCATGCTGTTCGGCACGCTGCCGCAGATAGTGAGTCCGCAGCCCGCGCTGCACCCGCTGGCCATTGCCGACAGCCAGCCGCACGAGGGCACGCCCACGCCCATGTCCGTGGTGCAGGGCGCCTCGCGCGACATCGTCGAGACGGTGGTCAAAAAGTACAATTCGTTCGTCAAACACGACGACGACGCGCAAGTGCACTTTGCCATTTGCGAGACCCACGAGCAGTTTGTGGTCTCGGGTAACCTCAGCTCGATTGCCCAGTTCATCATGAATGTGCGCAAAAAGGCCGCCGCTGCTCAGGAGGACCAGGCGGACGTGGTGTTCTGGGAGCGCAAGCCCGAGGTCTCGGTAAAGTACCTCAAGGCGTGGGCGCCCTGGCACTGCAAGCACTCGGGCGCAGTTGCCGAGAGACACGTGGCCTATGCCGAGGCCAAGGGCTGGGGGTTTGCTGCTGATGAGATGCTCGTGCCAGTGCGCGACATTGGCGCGTCTGGGGACATGCGCGCGCACGCCGATGTGACGCGGGCACTGGTCCACAGCGTGTACGTGCGCGCAATGGACTGGCCGCAAGCCCTGCGCTGCGCCGGCATTGCGCAGGTCGTGGACTTTGCGCCGGTGCCCGAGACCGTGGAGTGCCCTGAAATCGGCAGCCTGCGTGACCGCACGTGGCGCAACCTCGACGGCCGCGGAATTGCGCTGGTGGCCGCTGACATTCACGCAGGCACAGCTGGCCCGGCGGCAGCCCACGCTTTGGCGCACATGTTTGCCGGCACCGAGACCGCCAGCTGGCAGGCGCAGTATGGGCCACGGCTGGCAGCAACGCGGGCTGACGGCACCGTGCGGCTGGACACACGGATGCAGCGGCTAACTGGCATGCCGCCGGTTGCGGTCGCCGGACTGGCACCAACCACCGCGCACGCCGGGTTTGTCGCTGCCGCCAGCCACGCCGGGTTCCTGGCTGAGCTCAGCGTGCACGCGCTCGAGACCGAGCAGGCTGTGGTCCACCACGTGACCGAGACCGCCGGCAAGATCCGCACCGGCCACGGGCTTGTGCTCAACGCCAGCTGGCGCGACCAGCACGCGTGGCTGCAGCCGGCAATCGCGCAAATGTGCGCCGCCCAGCTGCCCCTAATCGGACTGACTCTCGATGACGCGCCGGCCGCCGAGCTTACCGACGCCGTCTGCAGCCTGCACGCGCAGGGCCTGTGCTTTGTCGCGCTCAAGCCGCGCACGCGCGCGCAGATTCTCGCGGCGCTGGAAATCGCCGATCGCGCGCAGCCGCACGTCGTTGTGCTGCAGTGGTTTGGCGGGCGCACGGGCGGCGTGCACTCGCTCGAAGAGTTCCACATTCCGATTCTGCAGACGTACAGTGCTATTCGAGCGCGCTCGAACGTTGTGCTGGTGGCGGGCTCCGGATTCGGCGACGGCGAAGGGACGCTACCGTACATTGACGGGTCGTGGGCCGAGATGCTGCTGGATAACGCCCCGCGCATGCCGTTTGACGGCGTGCTGCTGCGGTCGCGCGTCATGGTTGCGCGCGAGTCCCTGGCCCACGACGCGGTCAAGCAGCTGATTGCGCGCGCCCCCGGAATCGACGCGTTTGATTTGCTGTCGCAGTTCAAGTACGCGGCCGACGCAGGCACCGTGTCGATTCGCAACAAACGCAATGAGCGCGTGCACGTGCTGAGCAACCGCGCAGCGCTGCTGTGCGCGGACCTGGGCCGCTCGGTGTTTTCCCAGCCGACGGACAAGCAACTGGCGTTGCTGCAGAGCCGCAAGCCCGAAATCATACAGCGGCTCAACTCCGACTACATGCGGCCCTGGTTTGCAACCAAGCATGACGGCGCCGTTGTGGATCTCGAGCAGCTGACATATATCGAGGCGATTGATCGCCTGGTCGCGCTCATGTACGTTGAGTCACAGCGCCGGTGGATCCACCCGAGCTACCGCAACTTTGTCGCAAAGTTTGTCGAGCGCGCCGCCATGCGCCTGCACGCCACGGGCACTAGCTTTGAGCAGCCACGGCCGCGCGCCCACTACGACCCGATTCTCGACGAGATCGAGACGGTAAAGTGCTGCTACCAGAAACACGTGGGCTCACAGCTGCTGGCCTCAGAAGATATCCAGTTCTTCTTAAGCCTGTGCCTACGGCCCGGGCAAAAGCCCGTGCCCTTTGTGCCCGTCATCGACCAGAACTTTGCCCAATACCTGCTGTGCGACGCGTTTGGGCAGATTGAAGATTTAGACGCGGTTCTGACTGACGGAGGTTGCGAGGATGCCGCACAGCGCGTGCTGATTCCGCAGGGTCGTGTGGCCGTCGGATACTCGACCGAGATCAACCAGCCGCTGGCTCAGATTCTTGATCAGGTGCACCAGGACGTGGTTCAAGGTCTACGCGACGCGCAGTATCGCGACACCCCGGTGCCCGAGGTTGCCTATCTGGGCCCCGAGCCCGAGCCCGCCGAGCTTCCCGAGTACGCCGCCACCGTCACCAGCTCTGCCGCCGGGCGCATTTTCAAACTAGCCACTGACACCCAGCTGCTGCCCGACACCGATCTGTGGATGCGCGTGCTGGCGGGCCCGCGCAAATGCTGGCTGCACGCGCTGCTAACGGCCGCCAAGCTCGTGCAGGGCGCACGCACTGTGACCAACTACCTGCCGCGCATTCTGCGCGCCCGCGCCGGCCGCACAGTCACCATATCCATAGAAAACGAGGAGCCGCAGGCGCTCGAGATCCATAACGCCGACGGGCGGCGCGAGCTCGACATAATGATTGCCGACGGCGCCCGCATTGTGCTCAACATTTACCACGGCAACGCGCGCGCCGAGAGCTCGGTGCGCTTCGAGTACGCGTTCCACGCGGAGCTCCCGCTGCTGCCAGTCCACGAGCTCAGCGACGGCCACGACGAGCACATCCGCAGATTCTTTATTGACATGTGGCTCAGCGACGCCCCGCGCCAGGAGGTCGACGACGAGAAGCTTGAGTTTGTTACGCGTGACGTCGAGGTTACCAGCGACAAGGTTGCCGAGTACTGCCGGGCCACCGGGTTGACGCTGCCCGCGTATCCGCCAAACACCGACCAGGCCGCCAACGTGCCGATGGACTACCTGTCGGTGCTGGCGCTGCCCAGCGTGTTCCGCGCGCTGACGTCGCCGCGCGTGCACAGCGGCCTATTGCACATGGTGCAGACCACCAACCACGTCGAGCACGTGGCTGGTGCCGAGCCCCTGGCCATTGGCGACGTTGTCGATATTGCCGCTGTGGTTGTCGAGATGTCGCAGTGCCCGCGCGGAAAAAAGGTCGCCATTTCCGCCCAGGTTCTACGCCGCGAGCAGCCCGTAGCCACCCTGCAGTGCACATTCGTGTTTCTGGGCGCCCCGCCGCCCAGCCACTGCTTCCGCCGCGAAACTGAGCCGCCGCTTACCGTGCAGCTCGACGATGCCGTTGACATTGCTGTGCTTGAATCCAAAGACTGGTTCCAGTACCTCGACAATGCCGTACCGCTCAAGCCCGGCGCCAGACTCGAGTTTGTCCTGTCGTCCGAGTACACAATGGACCCCCACAGCAGTACGTTCCGCAGCGCGCACACACAGGGCGCCGTCTACTTGCTCGGTCTATACAGTCGCACGCATATTGCCGACGTTGACTTTGCCGAGTCTCGGTGCCACGCCAACCCGGCGCTGGCGTTCCTGCGCGAGCGCGCCGAGTCCTCAAAGCCCAACATGTTTGAGCAGGCGTACGCGCTTGCACCGCCGCTAACCACGCATGCGCCGGCCAGCGCGCACGCGTACGCGCAGGCGACCAGCGACTTTAATCCGCACAACACCAACGCGTATGTGAGCGACCTCACCGGGCTGCCGCAGCCCGTCATGCAGGGACTGTGGACCAGCGCCAGCTGCCGGCAGCTGATCGAACGGCACGTGGCCCAGGGCAGCCCGACGCGCGTGCGCTCGTACACGGCCGAGTTCCTCGGCATGGTGCATCCGGGCGACCAGCTTGAAACCGAGCTGCACCATGTGGGCATGCACGACGGCCGGCTATTGGTCAGCGGGCAGACACGCAACGCACAGACCGGCGAGCTCGTGCTGACGTGCTCGGCCCAGGTCGCGCAGCCCAAGACCGTGTACATGTTCACGGGCCAGGGCTCGCAGGAGCAAGGCATGGGCATGGATCTGTACGACCGCTCGCCGGCCGCGCGCGCCGTGTGCGAGCGCGCCGATGAGCACATGCGCACGCGCTTCGGGTTTTCGATCCTCGACATTATCCGCAACAACCCCAAGCAGTGCACGGTGCATTTCGGCGGGCAGCGTGGCGCTCAGATCCGCAAAAACTACCAGCTGTTCACGCGACGCGTCGACACGGATGCTGGGCCCAAGACCGTGCCGCTGTTCCCCGAGATCACCGACACTGCGCGCAGCTACACGTTCCAGTCGCCCACGGGCCTACTCAACGCGACGCAGTTTGCGCAGCCCGCAATCATGCTGTTTGACATCATGGTGACTGCCGAGATGCGCGCCCAGGGCGTGTTCGACGAGGACGCGATGTTCGTCGGCCACTCGCTCGGCGAGTACGGCGCGCTGGCAGCGTTCCGCGTGATGGCGCTCGAGGACATCATCGACATTACGTTTATCCGCGGCATGACCATGCAGTCGACGGTGGAGCGCGATGAGCAGCATAACTCTGCATTTGCCATGGTCGCGGTTAACCCGTCCAGGGTCGGCAAGACATTCGACGAGGAAGGGCTCGCCCACGTGATCTCCACCATCTGTGCCGCCAATGACGGCCAGCTGCTCGAGATCGTCAACTACAACGTGCGCCAGTTCCAGTACGTGGTCGCCGGCACGCGCACACAGCTCGCGCTGCTGGGCCACGTTCTGGACAAACTGCACGCGAGCCAGCTCAGCGTGCGCAGCGCCAGCGGCAAGCAAACCGTTGCTCGCATAGTGCGCGACGCGCTGGCTGCGGGCGGCTGCGGCGACAAAATGGCGCGCACCCGGGCGACCATTCCGATCCCCGGAATCGACGTGCCGTTCCACTCGAGCCATCTGCTCGCAGGAGCCAGCCAGTTCCGCACATGCATCAACATGATGATACGTGAAACCGGCACGTACTGCGCACAGTTCGCCAACCGCTACATTCCCAATCTCACTGCGGTTCCCTACGAAGTGACGCGCGAGTACTTTACGCTGGTATACGAACAGACGGGCTCGCCCGTGCTAGCGCACGAGCTTGATAACTGGCCCGAGCACCTCGACATGCTCAACAAGGCGCGGCTCGGCCGGCTCATGATAATCGAGCTGCTGAGCTACCAGTTTGCGTCGCCCGTCAGGTGGATCGAGACGCAGGACCGGCTGTTTGGCGAGTTTGCCGTCGAGCAGGTTGTTGAGATCGGCCCCGCGGCCACGCTGTGCCGGATGGCCGAGGGCACGCTGATGATTGCGGGCCGCGAGAAGCAGGTGGACATCAAGCACATTTTCCGCGACGCCGACGACATCTACTACACGGCCGCGCAGATTGCCGCCAAGGAGCAAGCTGCCAGACAGGCTGAGGCTGAGCTGGAGAGTGAGAAAGAGGAAGAGGCTTCAGAGACTGCCACCATTGCTACCGAGTCCACGGTCCGGCCCGACGAGCCCGTACCGGTTGCCAGGGTCGCGGGCTCAGCCGCTGCCACGCCCGACGTGCCGCTCGAGGCCGTCGACGTGGTGCGCATGGTGATCGCGCAAAAGACCAAGCGCTCGCTACTCGACATCCCGGCCACAAAGTCCGTCAAGGAGCTGACCGGCGGCAAGTCCACGCTGCAAAACGAGATCCTCGGCGACCTGCTCAAAGAGTTTGGCACCAACATTGGCCAGATCCCCGATCGCCCCGACGAGATCTCGCTGGCCGAGCTCGCCCAGACGTTTGGCGGCGGGTTCTCGGGCAAGCTCGGAAGCTTCACATCGGCGCAGGTGTCGCGGCTGTTTAGCACTAAAATGCCTGGCAGTGTGTCGCAGTCGGTGGCCCGGGCCTGGCTTAAGCAGCAGCACGGATTGGCGGCCGCGCACATGCAGGATTGTGTAATGCTGTTGGCTCTGACCATGGAGCCCGCAAGCCGGCTGGCCAGCAATGACGAGGCCCAAGAGTGGCTGTCCATGGTTGCCAAGACATACGCCCAGAGCTACCAGGTCACACTGGGCGACCCGTCGGCAGCCGCAAACAGTGCTGGCGGCTCTGCAGGCGGCGCAGTCGTTAGCAGCGCTGCGCTTGACGCAATGCAGCAGAGCCAGCGCACACTTATTATGCAGCAGGTCGAGGCATACGCGCGCCATCTGGGCATTGACCTGCGCAAGGGCGACCGCGCCCTCGAGGCTGCCAGCAGCGCTGCGCTTGAGCAGCAGCAGCGGCTCGATGCAATTGCCGAGGAGCTGGGCACAGACTTTGTCACGGGCATCCAAGGAGTGTTTGACGCGCAAAAGGCCCGCCGCTTCGACTCGTACTGGAACTGGGCCCGCGAAGACGTGGTTGTCTGGGTCTCCGAGACCTTAGCCGGCACCGCTCCATCGACGGGCGATAGCGAGCAGCGGCTGCTAATGCTGGCCAACCGCGCCAACCCGCGCCTGCTCGAGCTGGTAAGCGGGCTTACTGCACTTCTCGAAAACAGCCCGGACAACAGCGAGGATACGCGACGCGCGCTGGATCTGGTCCGGCGCATCCACGACGCGTGCGCGCCCGCGATTGGCCGGCCGCCGGTATTCCGCGAGCTCGGACAGCCGACGCGGCCCACGACCACGATCAGCCCGCTGGGCAAGATCGAGTACTCGGAGCATCCACGCGAGCCGACGTTTGCCGCGTACGTGGACGCGATCAGCGCGCACGACGCGCGGCCACACCCGCCGCTCGTCCACCTGCGCGAAAAGACCGCGGACCACGACTATGTGTTCTCCGAGCCGCACTCGTCTGCGTTCTACGCGGGGCTCCGCCAGATGTGCAGCGGCGCGGGCGCGTCGTTCGCGGGCACCACGGCGCTGGTGACCGGGTGCAGCCGCGGATCGATTGCCGCGCAGGTTATATGCTCGCTGCTGCAGGGCGGCGCCCACGTGATCGCCACCACCTCGAGCTACCGCGCCGAGACCCTGCAGTTCTACGAGCAACTCTACAAGCAGCACGGCGCGCGCGGCGCCGCCCTGACCGTGGTTCCGTTCAACCAGGGGTCGCTGTCCGACGTCTCGGCGCTGTGCCAGTACGTGTACGGCAGCGGCGCGCAGCAGCTCGGCCGCAACGTGGATTATGTGCTGCCGTTTGCGGCGGTCTCCGAGTACGGCAGCGACGTGGGCTCGCTGGGCTCCAAGAGCGAGTTGGCCCTGCGCATCATGCTTACCAACGTGCTGCGGCTGCTGGGCGAGATTAAGGAGACCAAGCAGCGGCTGCGCATGGACGCGCAGCCCACGCTGGCCATCCTGCCGCTGTCGCCCAACCACGGCGTGTTTGGGTTTGATGGCACGTACGGCGAGTGCAAGGCGGCGCTTGAAACCGTGTTTAACCGCTGGGAGTCCGAGAGCTGGGGCAGCTATGTGTCGGTGGCCGGGGCCAAAATCGGCTGGACCCGGGGCACGGGTCTCATGGCGGTCAACAACACGATTGCCGCGGAGATCGAGCAGCTGGGCGCGCGCACATTCTCGACGCGCGAAATGGCGCTCAACCTGGTTGGTTTGCTGCTGCCGGGCGTGTTTGATTTGGCGCAGCACGTGCCCATCTGGGCCGACATCAACGGCGGTCTGCAGCGCATCCAGCACGTCAACCACGCGGTCTCCGAGGCGCGGCAGCGCGTGCAGCAGCGCGGAAGCCGGCGCCAGCACGTGGTCTCCAGCTACGGCGCCGATTACGCGTGCGCGGCTGGCCACGGCGCCGGCGCAATTCACACCGACTACACGGTGGATCCGCTGTTCAACCACCAGCACCGGTTTGCGCGGCCGCCCGCGTACGAGCAGCTCCAGCACCACGGCCTCGAGGGCATGGCGAATCTGGAGCAGGTTGTGGTGATTGCGGGCTACGGCGAGATCGGGCCCTACGGCCACGCCGAGACGCGCTGGGAGATGGAAGCGCACGGCGAGCTGTCGCTGGAGGCCTGCGTCGAGCTAGCGTGGGTTATGGGGCTGATCAAGCACCACAACGGCGAGCTGGCCACGGCCGGCCACTACGTGGGCTGGATTGACGCCAAGAGCCGGCTGCCGGTCAAGGACGTCGACATCAAGCGGCTGTACGAGCAGCAGATCCTCGAGCACTCGGGGATCCGGCTCCTGGAGCCCGAGCTGCTTGAGGGCCAGGACCCGGCGGTGGTTCCGCTGCTGCGCGAGCTGCAGATTGAACACGACCTGGAGCCGTTTGAGGCCACGGAGCATGAGGCCGAGCAGTTTAAGCTGCGCAACGGCGACAAGGTCGACGTGTGGGAGCGCGACGAATCGTGGTTTGTGCGGTTCCTCAAGGGCGCCGTGCTGCTGGTGCCCAAGGCCCTGCGCTTTGACCGGCTGGTGGGCGGCCAGCTGCCCACGGGCTGGGACCCGCGGCGCTACGGGATCCCCGACGACGTGGTCGAGCAGGTGGACCTGGTCACGTGCTACGCCCTGGTGGCCACGGTCGAGGCCCTGGTGCGCGCCGGCATCACGGATCCGTACGAGCTGTACGCGTACTTCCATCCGAGCGAGGTCGGCACCTCCGTGGGGTCCGGCGCCGGCGGCGTGCACTCGATCCGCGATCTGTACCGCAAGCGGCTGACCGACAAGCCCGTGCAGAGCGACATTCTGCAGGAGACATTCGTCAACACCACGCCGGCGTGGATCAACATGCTGCTGCTTTCGTCCGCCGGCGCAATCAAGCCGCCGACGGGCGGATGCGGCACCTCGGTGCTGTCGCTGGACGTGGCCGCCGACACGATCCGCGCCGGCAAAGCGCGCGTGATGCTGGCCGGCGGCTTCGAAGGGTTCGTCGACCAGGGAAGCTACGAGTTTGCGCAGATGGGCGCCACCAGCAGCGCCGTGAGTGAGTTTGCCCAGGGCCGCGAGCCCCGCGAGATGTCGCGTCCCTGCACGACCACGCGTGCCGGGTTTGTCGAGGCCCAGGGCGCCGGCATCGTCGTGCTGATGTCGGCCCAGGCTGCGCTCGAGTTTGGCGCCCCCATCTACGGCGTGCTTGCGTATTCGGGCACCGCCACCGACAAGCAAGGCTACTCGCTGCCGGCGCCCGGAGCCGGCGTGCTGACGTCGGCCCGCCAGACCGCCGAGAACCCGGCGCAAAGACGCCTGCTCGACGTTGCGTTCCGCCGCCGCCAGCTCGGGCGCGCGCTAAGGCATGCCGACCGCTGGGCCGCCGATGAGCGCGAGCTTGCGCGGGACGACGCCATGCTGTTGCCCGAGCACGAGCAGGCCGAGTTTGTGGCTGCCCACGACGCAATGGTTGCCAGCAAGCTTGCTGCGCAGCAGGGCGCCGCGCGCGACGCGTGGGGCGCGGACTTTTGGCGCCAGCAGCCGCACATTGCGCCGCTACGGGGCGCGCTGGCAGCCTGGGGCCTGACTGCCGACGACATTGGGCTGGCCTCGTTCCACGGCACAGCCACCGTTGCCAACGACTACAACGAATGCAACGTGCTCGACGCGCAGCTCCGCCATATCGGCCGCACGCCGGGCCACGCCGTGCCCGCGGTCTGCCAGAAATGGCTGACCGGCCACCCCAAGGGCCCTGCCGCCGCCTGGATGCTTAATGGCGCGCTGCAAAGCATGCGCGACGGTCTAGTTCCCGGTAATCGCAACGCCGACAATATTGACGGCGAGTTGCAGCACGAGTTCATTGTGTTCCCGTCAAAGTCGTTCCGTGCGCCAAAGATCAAGGCTGCGCTGCTAAAGTCGTTTGGGTTTGGCCAGGTGGGTGCCGAGATCCTGCTGGTGCACGCAGACTACTTGCTGGCTACGTTGTCGCGTGAGCAGCTTGCCGAGTACACGGTCAAGGTCGAGAGACGCGAACAGGCCGCGTACCGTTACTGGCAAGACACGTTTGCCGCCAACCACTCGTTCGTCCAGGTCAAGGATGCGCCGCCGTTCACGCCCGAGCAGGAACAGCACGTGTATCTGGACCCGCTAGCCCGCGCCCGCCAGGACCCGGCCACCGGCCAGTACCACTTTTAAAGGAAGAGGAATAAGCTCTATTATAAATTAACCACCTGAATTTAACTGAACTTTACACTTTGCTGCTGCGGTTGTGCCAGCGCGAGGCCAGGTCAAAGTTGTAGTAGTACGGCGCCTTCAGCCCCAAAAGCACCAGGCCGCAGAGCAGCAGGGCGCCGTGGCCGAGCACCAGCACCATGGGCTCGCTGCTGCGCGCCGGGCTGTCCAGCGCGACAAACGTACGGCTGCCCGTGAACGCCGCCCACACGGCCAGCAGCAGCACCACCACGACCGCCATCAGCAAATGCCGCTTGTAGTAGCCGGCGCCGCTCCGGCTCATCACCCGCACGACCGCGCACAGCACCGCCAAACACACCGCCACGACGGCAAACGCCATGGCCTGCACCAGCGCCAGCCCGGCGCCGAACCCGGCATTGGCGTCGAACATCACCACAACGCCGGCAATCGCCAGCACCGCCAGGCAAATCGACAACACGCGGGACGCCGCCACGCCGTATTTCTTTGTGGTCAGCGCCAGTGGATGGAAATGCACAAACAGGTGCGCGGCCATTGCCGCTGTGACGTGGCACAGCGAGATCCCCGCATGGTACTCGAAAAACATCGATGCCTGGTACATGGCCGTCAGATTGCCACGCCCGAGACCGATGGCTGCCCGCAGATACAGGCTGATGCACAGCTCGAGCATGGCCAGCACGGCGTCCAGAAACATTGCGTGCCGCGACGCCATGGCCAGCACGAGGATGCCGATGGCCGTGACCAGAGATATGCTTCCGAGCACCCAGCCCGCGGCCTGGTTGGGCATGTATGTGAGCCAGTCGCGCTGCAACGCGCAGCTCTTGTCGATGCAGTATATGGACGCGTTGAGCGTTTCCTGCACGGCGTCGGACTTGCCGGTAAACTCGTTCTCAGTGAACACGTTGGATAACGCCGAGTACGTCGCGCTGGGGAGCGCCGAGCCTGTTGTGCTGGATTGTGCGGGATGTACGATCGGTGGCGGATACGATGCGCCGAGCGACTGCGATACGCAGCGGATGGCGCTGGAAACCACAATATCCGACATGCCGCTTTATATGAAATGCAAAAAAAATGCAATGTGTGCAAGAGAAATGATGAAAAGAAAAAGAAAAATGAAAGTGTATGTTTAGTGTATCGGTTCGACCCAGGAGGAAGGCTACATTCCTCCTTTTAAATTGCATCCTGCTGATGGTTTATCCTTGTTTGGGACCACATAAAGAACGCAACTGAATCAGAAAAAAAGCAGTGCTCCTGTCTTTCAACACCAAAAAGAAACTCATTAAAAAGAACTGGTCTCGCGTCAGTGAGATTTGGAAAGCATCTTTTTTTGTAAAAGAAAGCTCAGAGCCCTTTGTCTCTTTGTAGAATGAAATCTTGCTAATGGCTCGGTGCTATGACAAACCTCGAAAAAGAAAGTATGGATGAATTTGCAGGATCAGGCAGCGGCGGTCTGCTGGGGCTTGGGCTCTGGCTCCACGGTGATCTCGTGGCTGGACTCTGCAGTGTTCATGCTCTCGGCGTCGGAATCGGTCTCGATATGCTGCTCCTCTTCCCCTTCGGGCCCGGCCACGGCGGCAGCCCGACGGTGGTCAATCAGCAGGGTTCCGCCGGTCTCCATGGGCTGGCCAAACACGGCCCCCGCCAGCACGCACAGAATCAGCGCCGCATGGTTGAGCAGCCCGTAGACCACCTGGCTGCTGCGCGCAGCCGCATCCAGCGACATGAACGAGCGCGCCAGCATGTACGTGGCCCACAGCGGCAAAAACACAAAGAACACGGCGGCCGACACAATGCTTGACCGCGGCACCGTCTGCGTAACGGCCTTGAGCCGCCAGCACACCAGAGCCAGCACGCCGAGGACCGCGCAGATGATAAACACCAGGGCGGCCTGGATGCAATGCATGCCGGCAGCCTCCGAGTACGAGGGCTTGAGTCCCGACGAAAACACCACGCCGACGATAAACAGCACGGTGGGGCACCAGAACAGAACATTGCGCACGGCCGCCGACACGACGCGTTCAACCGTGGTTGGCGGCTGGAACAGCGTCACCATTGCCAGCGCGCTCACATGCAGGGTGCTGCAGGCAGCCACGCCGGCCAAGTAGTTGAATACCAGCGAGGCCACGTAGATCGACTGCTTGTTGCCCGAGTCCAGGGACAGCGCCGCACGCAGAAACAGGCTGATAAACAGAAGCGCGGCCGCGGCGCCGCTGGGCGGCAGACACATGCGGAACCCGCGGCCCTTGCCCGCCTGGATGCGGTACGTGACCAGCGCGATGAGCAGGCAGACGGTGCCCAGCACCCAGTTGGCTGCGCCGTTGGGCGGCTGCGTCAGCCAGTCGCGGTACGACGAGCACGAGCGGTCCGGGCAGTAAATTGCCGAGATCTGCGCCTGATGCGCGGTATCGGCGCTGCTGTCGCCCGTAAACGACGTGGGCTGGGCCAGCGCAGTCTCGGTGGGCTTGTCCAGCAGCACCGAAATCAGCGACGACATTGCCGCATTGGGCGTCTCCTGCGCGGCAGCCAGCGCTGACCCCAGCATGGTTGCCACAACAGCAGAGGAAATCATTTTGGAGAATAAAATGTACACTTGAAAACTCGCTTTGGATATACGAATAAATTATTGATGCTAAAACTAAAGAATAAGAAAGCTATAGTTCTTCCTCTCGGTCCTTGAGCTATTTATTTCGCAGCAATTTGTAAAAAAAATCCTTAGTCTGTTCAATTGGCACAAAAGTCTTTATTATTGCTTGGCATCTTTACCTTTTGCCTTTATCATACTTGCGCGAGTCCTTTTGAAATATAAAGGTTAAACGCATCTCTTTGACGCGTTTACCGAAGCTCTTGGCATGGATGTTTTAAATGGATTAGCTCGGCGAAAACACCCCCTTGCATTTACCCTTTTTATCTCAAAGAAGCAATTTCTTAAAGACGCTCCAGCTTACACACACACAAAAGCAAAGAAAACTTGTATCTTGGCGCCGGTTCGAACACAATCTCTCGATGACCCAGCACCTTTTTTAAACAGAGATGTGATTTAATGTCAAATATAATTCAAAAGCAATATCAAAAAGAGCTTACTCAAAAGACTATTCCAATAATTAACAACGGTGCAACGCCGAGCATGTACCAGGCCACCTCGCTGCTTCTGGTGACGTTGCTCAGCGGCAAATACGTTCTGCTCAGCATAAAGCTCGACCACAGGCCAATAAGCACCACGGCCACCATCACCACCAACGAAGCCAGCGTCTGCGTGCCGCTCCCGCTCACAGAATTCCTCAGCGACACCACCAGAGCCAAGCCCATCATAATCACCATAATATACAGCACCGCCTGGATCAGCCGCCAGCCCACATTCACATCGGTCAAGGTCTCCTCCCTGAACGAAATCACCACCCCGGCAACCACCATGGCAAACAACGCCGCATTGACCAGCACCGAGAACACCGTCGAGGCCACCGCCCGCCCAACCTTGGTTTCGTCGAACACGGCTCTGAGCGAAAACGCGCCGTTCATCACGCCGACGAATAGCACCGTGGCGGCGTTGTAGTGGAAGAACAGCGAGGCAATGTAGATGCTGCGCTTGTTGCCGTGCTCGTAGTTGAGGCCGGCGCGCAGAAACAGGGCAATGCCCAGGTCAATCATGGCCGCGCACGTGGTGCTCTTGCTGCTACGGAATATCAGCCCGCCGGCCAGAAACGCCACCGAGCCTACCGCCCAGCCGGCCGCCGTGCTGGGCTGGAACGCCAGCCAGTCTCGCCCGCCCTTGCAGTCCCGGGTCGGACAGTAGATCTCGCGCAACTGCCGCTGTGTGTCCGACGAGTCGCGCTCGGTAAACACGGTCGACGCCGGCAGAGCCTCTGCTAGCTCGTGGCTCGACTCGTGAACCGGAACCGTGGCAGCTGCCAGCGCCGCTGGATGCGCAACCGCCAAATTAAACGCCGTGGTGGCTGCCAGTAGCGCCAACGAAGTAAGCATTGTTCTTAATCCTTGTAGAACAGAAAAATAAAGAAAACCGGTTTTTTTCGTTTAGTGTGGAATTAAAATAAAGGAAAGGAAAAGAATAGTTGGTTTGCAGAGGATAAAGTCTTGAAGATGTGGAAGGACTGCGGTCATTCCCTATTGAACGTGAAGGAAATTCTCTGAGGAATATTTTTGGCAAACCCAGGAAAAAGGGGAGAGAGACAACCTCCATTTGGATTTACACACCTTGTAGGAAAAAAATGCACATCTATGCATACCTTCAAAATGTATATCGAAAATCAACACGAACAAAATAAACAAATGCAGCGCAATTGAAAAAACCTGTTCATAATTTTGTACTTTAATTTCCGATTACTTGTAAGAAATAAAATTATCAGAAATAAAACTGTTCAGAGTTACGACGAACATATGCGCCCAGCTCGAATAGGGTCAAGGAAGCACCGCCAACAAATATCAGTGCATAGTTGAGCAAATACGCAATGACCTCGTTGGTCCGAGTGACATTGTCTAGAGGCAAAAACGGGCGGGCGGTCATAAAAACACACCACAGCGTGGCCACAAACCCGGCCACCACCAATACACACTTGGTCGAGCGTTCGAGCATCATAGTCTGCACCTCCCCGCGAACCACACACATCACGGCCGAAGCACACAGCTGCACCAGCCCGAGCACCAGCGCTACTTGCACCAGCCGCATGCCTAGCGCATTGGCTTGCTTGTCATCACCAAACATCTTGCATACGCCGACTATAAGCAAAACACCTGAAACCGTGCCCAGCAGGTTGATCCATACGAGTCGCTGGTATTTCGAGCTTGACTTGCGCCCACATATCTCAGTAAAAGTCAAGTTATCCTCGTCAAGATACATGCGCTCACCCAGCAGCCACAGCCGTGTAGCCACAAACTGCACCAGAACAAGTCCGGCATTGTAGTTGAAGAACAGCATGGCCTTGGCTATCGCCCGCTTATCCCCTGAGCTGAGGTCCAGAGATGCACGCAGAAACAGACATATGCCCAGCTGGAGCATGACAAAGCCGCCATAGTACTGGCGGAATGCCCAGCCATTGTTGTACGAGAAGGTGAACGACGGGAAGCTGAACAGCAAAGCTAGACCGCCAATTGCCCAGGCTACAGCCGCGTTGGGTGCAGATGTCAGCCAGTCGCTGGTCGACGAGCAGTCCTTTTGCGCGCACAGCACTTTGCTCAGCCGGTCCTCACGTGCGTCACGTCGGGAAAAATTGCCGGCCTTACCAGAACCGCCATTGGTAAACGCGGTGCCAAGCGTATCCCCGTGATTAGTTCCCGATGCAAATGCTGGCTGGACAGATGGATGATGCACTTGCTGCTGAAGAATGTCAGCAACCACGTCCCGCGCAAACACCGATGTAGCTAGCGATGGAACCAACATAGTAGAAATACTGTAATGTAAGAAAAACTACTGGAAACTAAGAAGAGGAATGCACCGAAGTCTTTGCTTCCGGCCACCTTACCCTTTAAAGGGCCATTGCGTCCTTTTTGGTATCCCAGAAAAAAATGAAAGCAGAAAGCCCAGAGCCTTAGCAAGCTCACTCCTTGCTGTTGCCTACCTCGTAGGCAAAGCCCACGGCCAGCTTGGTGAACTCGAGCATGTGGTTAAAGTCCAGGGTCGCCACCTTGTCCTCAGGCGTGTGGATATGCGTGTTGGCCTCGAGCTTGTCGGACTCAAACGCCATGGCCGACCGGTAACCAGCGGCGTTCCAGCTGGCGTGGTCCGAGCAGCCGTAACCGCACTGGAACTCGCGTGTCTCCAGCCGCGTGTATGCGGCGGCCAGCTGCGTGACCAGCGAACGCGTGGCCGCGTCGGTGCGGTCGGCAACCAGGCCAATGACCTCGGGGCTGTCGCGCAGCCAAAAGCCCGTCATGTCAAAGTGCATGTTGGCCTTGACCTTGCGCTGGGCGTCGCGGTACTGCTTGGCAATGTCCTGCGAGCCCAACAGCCCGCCCTCCTCGCCGGCGTACCAGTGGAACTCCACCGCGTGCCGCGGCGCAAAGTCGCGCGCCAAAAGCACGCGCAGGGCCTCGAGAATCGTCACGGTGCCCGAGCCGTCGTCGTCGGCGCCGCTGGCGCGTCCGAACCACGGCAGCCACATGTTGACCGAGTCCTGGTGCGCCGAGATCACCACAGTCTCGTCGGTCTGGCCCTCGATGCGCGCCACCACCGACGGCTGCTTGAAGCGGTGCTGGACCTGCGACACCGTCACGTTCACGGCCGCGTCGTCGGCCAGCAGCTGCACCTGCTGCTGCAGCCACTCGGACGACTTGCGCCCGTTGTCCGAGTCGTAGTAGCGGTTGTGGAACGCCGTGAACGGCTCCAGCACCAGCCCGTACAGGTCCGAGCTGACCAGCTCCAGCGTCTTGTTCACCGCCGCGCCCTGCGTCAGCTGCGAGGGCAGCCGCGACTCGTACGCGGCCAGCGACGACGACGGAGCGTGCAGGTCCTGCGTGTCGGTGATGTCCATGAAGCCGACGCCCGCCTGGCGCAGCGTCATGATTGCGTCGATGGACATCCAGCGCGCGCTGACGTGCTCGCCGACCTTGATCAGCCGCTGGCCCGCGTACAGCGAGCCGGGCTGGAACTCGGATGACGTGCGGGCGTCGGCGGCCTGGTGATGGGCCAGCGGTCCCGAGGCAAACACGTGCTGGTGGGCACTGGCCGAGGCGGCCAGCGCAGCCAACGCAACCAAGACGACGCGCATAGAGGTTTCAAAGATAAAGAGAGTGTATAAATATGCTGTAGAATGAACGAAGGTGTAGCAAAGAACAGGTAAAAACAAGACAGAAAAGAAGAGAAGGAAAGGGAGGGAGACCGGCCGCCGCACTGTGCCTTTTTCTATCCTTTCTGGCGAGAATGAATGCGTCATCACATGACGGGGCCAGGAGCGGATGCTGCTTAGCGTTGGCTATATGCGTATCTGGTAGGACCCGGCCTTTGTCATGTAGCGGACCCACTTGACCGACGGGTAGTTGGCCTTCTCAAAGACCTTGAGGAAGCGCACCAGCAGGCCCGACGCCGTGAACATCAGCACCTGGAAGTCGAGCGAGATGGGCGGGCGCGACCACGGCGCCGGCTTGGACATCGCAGCCAGGTCCACGACGGCGGTCAGCGAGGTCTCCTGAAGCCCCTGCAGGCGCGAGATCTTCCACACCAGGGCGTTCTCCTCGGGGTGGTACTTTGCCTTGCCGGCGCCCGAGACCTTGATGCGGCAGGTGGTCGCGCTGGGCGGCGTCGGAATGGTCACGACCATGCCGGAGGCGCTGAGCTTGGCGCTGAAGTTGGCCTTGACCAGCACCTCGTACTCGACCTGGCGGCCGCGCTCGCGCACCACGGGCAGCACCTTGAACGG
>JANBSC010000035.1:0-13509 GCA_027578055.1 Coemansia sp. RSA 2611
CATCTGAGAAGAATAACATCTGAGAAGAATAACATCTGAAGTAATGAAGCAGAATAGTATCATCTCAGTAAAGTAATAAATTTTAAAATGTTAGAAGAAACTTTACACCAATACTATCGAGATGGCCAGCTTCACAACTCTGCGTAATCTTGCTAAAGGTAGAATTCCTTTAAATATTCTTAAATCTTTCAAGAGCTATCATGATTTAGAATATGGTATGGCAGCATGTGCTGTAGCTGAGGGTTATTATAAACATACAGACTTCTCAAACAATATGAGTGAAAGACTAAAGAGAATTCCTAACTATCTGTCTGAGATGATCAAAGAAGAGGATGGCTATGACATCATCTACAAATCTAAAGTTCTATTTCCTGGTAGTGAAGAAGATGTAATATCAAGACATCAAGCAGACATGTATGATATCAAAATCTTTGATAACTCTCCTTTTGCTCCATATCCATGTTTTGATTTTGGTGATAAAGATATATCTCAAATCTCTAGAACTATTGCAAGATTGTATTCAATGAATATTGGTCTTAAAGAAGGATATGTGGTAAATGGTTGGGATTGGAATATCACTAAGATATGGAATACAACTAACGACAAACTTCTTTACATTGTGGACAAATTACCAGAAGTTTCATATGATAAGATAGAACTACCTCCATTATTCATCGATACTTCCGACATTAAAGACATTGTTTCTTTAGCTAATGGAACTTTTGATGGAAATATAAACAACATTAGAAAGAACGATCTGGATTTTGAATCTGTTAGTGTACTAGGATTTGCAATAATTAGATATCCACACATTCTAGAGATGGTGAACCAGATTGATCTATCTAACTGCTCATATACTATTCAAGAAGCTAGAGACTTTGCTAACTTAGTGTACTTCAACAAAATTCCATCTAAAGCTTGTGATATATCATTAGAGAGGATGGTACCTCCTGACGCTCTCCCTATTCCACCTGTTGATATAGTTCTTCAACTTCATAAGAAAGGAGGATGGGATTACTTTGTTACTGCTTGGAGTATCTTAGGGGGATACAATATACCTAATTTGAAGTATTGCTACAAACACAGAGAACTTGCATTCAGGAATGATGTTTATAACCCAAATATAAAGATAAACTTACATACTCCTATCAACAGTGATTCTTTAAGATGGAATAAACCACTACCAAGTAAAAATCTATTCACTAAACCTGATCTCAGAACGATATTTGAATTATTCTACACAGAAAATATAGATCAAGATCCTCCTAAGAATGGAAGCTTCTATCTTTGGTTACAGGAATTAGGAATAAAACAGGAGATGATAGAAGAATTATATGAAAAGGAATGTTTCTTACCTGATGAACTTGCTTGTGTTGTTGAAAGACCATGGTCTAAGGTAATAACTACTAAACAACTAGAAGATTACAACAAAGAAGAATTAATCAAGTTATTAAACTAAAACAAAAACAAAGAGTACTACTATTGCTTCAGATGCTAATTTTAAAAGTTGGGAGTGAATCAACACTTGTGATCTGAGTTTTCTACTAACCAATCAAACTTAGAAGATTGCATCTGTTCACAATAAGCTTTGGCATCACAATCGGAACAAGCAACCCCAAAATCGGTATACTTACCAATCTTAGAATTCATAACGTGTGGAACTTTATTAAGCTGAAAACCTTGTCTGTAACCGTCAAGACCTTTTAAAGTTACATTAGCCCAATTACCCTCTTTCCACCACACAAATTCCCAATTGCCTTGAGATACTTCTATGTCCTGATCATGATCTGCTCTGGTTTTTCTGATTATAGTTTCACAATCCTTAGTGATATACACTCCAGCTTGTCTCCATTCGGGACACTCAACCATAACTACGGCAATCTCTACAATAGCAAGGGTCTTACCAAAGAGCAGTATTCCAAACAGGAAGTGTGAATAAGGCAGAAACATCGACAAGGATACAAGTCTAAATCAGCTTAACAATCTTAGTTCTTTATCTGAAGTAAAACAACCAACTAAGTTAATACAACAAAGTAAAAATATCTGAGGTGAAGTACTATAATTATTATAGTGATACGATTTTTCTCGAATCTTAGATATTCAGAAAAGAAGAACGTTTTTATTGCTCATCAATTCCACGTCAAACTTATGAAGTTATTAGAAAAAGAGATGCTAATGTATCAGAACTAAATATTTTATTAAGAACCTATGAACTCAGGGGATTTATAAGAGCCATTTTCTACCACCTTATTGTAATTTCTCCTGAATTCTACAACAAGTACCACTGTTGTAATTCCTCCCAAATCCTGCTTCTAATACTACTATTACTATTCTTCTCAGATGATTATTTTAAAATTCATAATATTACTCATTGAAACAGAACTCAGATTACTTTACTGAGATGATAGTAGTGCTCTTTTTGTTCTTTGTTTTTGTTCTTTTTGTTTTTGTTCTTTTGTTTTTGTTCTTTGGCGATATTACTACTTCAGATTATACGATTGGTGATTGTACTTTTTAAAATGTTCAATCGATTTTGACCCTTTGGTAGATCTTTGATAAGAAATACAGTTCTAAATCATACTTCTTGATTATTAAACTCATCATCGATGGATTTTGAATCTCAACAGGACAAGTTCTCATCTCTTTCAGATGGATTTACTTGGTGGATTAGCAAGTATGGTTATACTGGTTTGATGAAAGAGTACTACAATAACACGTTTGAGAATGGTTTCAATGAAGAACAATATAATCTTAGGGAAGAGATAAGATCTGATCATCTTCTTAACATTAGTGATGATGGTTACTTAACTACTTCCAGTGGCAATAGAGTTGTTGTGAACAGAAGCTTGCAGAGAGATAGTCATATATTCATCATTACAGAAGATAAAGCTTATGGTCCATTTGGTTTTTATGTTGAAATCAGAAAGAAATCTAAGACTATGGCTAACAGATTACTCTTCAAACATAATAACAAAGAATTCAAGCAGATGACTTTATCTGTACTAATGGAAGTCTATAGAATAAGCGATGATGATATATTTAGATGGTCAACTAGAGAAGAAATAGAATGGATACTTAGAGATGAAAAGCATAGTGGTAAACCGCCATCCACTAATTCTCAACAACCTGGAAATAACAAGAAGCTAATTGGTAATGCAAGATTTCACAACATCAACATTAAGAGATTTGATATCACAAGACCTGATATGTTTATTCAAGAGTTAGCAAGATTCATATGTTTCTGTTTAGAGTCTTTATTTTCTGAAGAAGATGATCGTGATCACATAAGTAAGAAGCTAGTAAGACAGAGAATATTCTATTTAGAACCTGATATGAAACGTGAGAAGAAAGTAACAATAATGAAGAAGTTCAGAGAAGGTTTAGAATCAATGAGCGACTTTTACTACAATAATGTTAGTGATCGTAATCAAGTAGATATATGGAGCTCAGCAAGAAAACTAATACTAAGTAAAGAACAACATGTTGAATTCAGAGCTAGAACTCTTCATTACTCTCACAAGAAGTTCATATGTCCAGTTGAAACACCCCATGATGCTAATGCAGGATTACATGTAACTCTTGCTTGTTTATCTGTTGTGTCACCTCCTCCTCTTTTTGCTTCACGTCATCTTATGGAAACTTTAGTGTTATCTTTTATCTCTAATCCTACCCGTACTTCAATACCTATCTTCTATAATGGACACTATGTAGGTAAGACTTCTATTCCAACTTCTTCTTCAACTTCCTTTTCAACTTCATTCTCTAAACATATGAAAGAAATACTACATAAGGTTAAAGATATAGATGAATTTGCAAGCGTTTATTTCAAATCAAAACCATTATCTGTTAGAGGAATATATATTAGTAACTATGGTGGTAGAATTCTAAGATGGTCAATGAAAGGAAATAACTTCAAGGATGGAATGTTCGTATGTCCTAACATGGAAGTAAGAGGTGAAACAACAGATGCTAACTTCTTTCTTGGATTTGCTGCTTCTCTTGTTCCTCTTATTCATCATAATGCTGGACCTCGTGGTGTATTTATGGCTAATATGATGAAACAAACTCTTGATCCTGATGATAAAATAGCAGTAGGTAATGGCAAACGTTGGATGAAACATGATGATACAATACTTCTAACATTAACCAGTAAAGCATTAAAGAGAGAACGTTATGGGATTAATATGTTAGTCAAATGGGCATCATATAAAGGATTAAATATAGAAGATGGTATAGTAATAAACAGACGTCTTTTAGAAGAAGATCATGGAATAGTTTACAATAAGTTCACAACAGAAATAGCACCACATGAATATTTAGTACCAATATTAGATAACAATACTCCAATCAATGAAACAGATTCAACATCCTTTTTCGATAACTATGATACTAATGGTGTAATCAAAGAAGGTGTAACTATTAATAACAAACAAATACTAGCAACAAAATACAAAGTAGAAAACAAGAAGTTCATAAACAAAGTAACTCTCAAAGCTTTAGTTGATAATCCATCTATAATCAGAAAAGTAACAAAGCAAGGTAAGAATCTAAATATAATAACAAGCTATAAATACAAACTCAAGATGGGTGATAAATTAGTATCATCTGCAGCTCAGAAAGGTGTTATTACTCATGTAGTAGAAGAAGATGAAAGAGCTGATATCATAATAAATCCATGTTGTATCCCTAGTAGAATGACATTAGCACAGATTTGGGAAGGAGTTATATGCAACTATCACAAAGATAACAACTTAACAAAACCATTGTTCTTTCCTCCTTTCAGTAATGCAGTAGAATTATTCTGTAACATGACAGGTAACAACTTTAATGGGATAACAGACAACTTTAATGGTGTAACAGACAACTTTAATGGGATAACAGACAACTTTAATGGTGTAACAGACAACTTTAATGGGATAACAGACAACTTTAATGGGATAACAGACAACAACTCACCATTAGATAACCTAATTCCTAAGGGCAAAGAAGATTACTGGTATTGTTGGAACAGATATTATGTTTTAGGTCATAGAGTTGATGAAAAGTTCAGAGTTAGAGGTGAAGGTGACAAGACCAATACAAATCCTCATACTGCTCAACCACAAAAAGGTCGTAAAGTAGGAGGTGGACTTAGATTAGGAGTAATGGAAAGAGATGTACTTATATCACATAACTCTATCAAAACACTAAAGTACTTGTTCTCCAAACATGGTGATGAAATAGAGTGTTATTATTGTCCAGGATGTCTAAGTTTTTGTCATACTGTCACATGCTATTTATGTAAGATATCTGAATGTGAACCACTTCAAATCAACAAGAGTGAAATAAACTTTAAGAATCTTATCAAGATAGCTGGAGTTGTTATAAAACAAGAACCTCAAGATGAAGAGTTAGAAGATCTTTATGCTTCAGATTACGCTATAGATTCTCCTAACTATGCTCCTAGCTCTCCAGATATAGATGGTTACTTCTAACCTCCTCTCTTCTTTCTAACCTCCTCTCTTTTCTCTTCTTTTAAAAGAACACTTGCTTCTCTTCATCTTATTGTAATCTTCTCTTCATCTCTTCACAACAGTACTCTTTGCCTCTGGAGTAGTAATATCGCCAAAGAACAAAAACAAAAAGAACAAAAACAAAGAACAAAAACAAAAAGAACAAAAACAAAGAACAAAAACAAAAAGAACAAAAACAAAAAGAACAAAAACAAAGAACAAAAAGAGCACTACTATCATCTCAGTAAAGTAATCTGAGTTCTGTTTCAATGAGTAATATTATGAATTTTAAAATAATCATCTGAGAAGAATAACATCTGAAGTAGTGAAATAGTAACAATAGTAACCACACAACAATAACACCACTATCAATGAGATAACATCATCTCATCACAATAGTACTCTTTGTTTCTGATTTCTTCGTGAATTTTAGTAATCTCATTGTAATTTTAGTAATCTCATTGTAATTTTTGCTTCTGAATTAACATCTTATTGTTATTCTTCTCAGATCAGCACCAAACCTCACCATTGTGAATTTTAAAATTAGCATCTGAGAAGAATAGCATCTAAAGTAGTGAAGTAATGAAATAATCTTAATAACAGTATTATTATCTTCTCATCTTCTCATTGTAATAGTACTCTTTGTCACTGATTTCGTTGTAATTTCATCATTCAATCTCGTTGCGAATTTTCTAATTTATTAATAACATCACCTCATCATCTCATTGCAATTTTAGCAATCTATAATTTCATCATCAAACCCTACCATCATATCATCACACCATCACGTCACCTTGTTACAATAGTATGTTCTGGTTCTGATTTTGTTATGAATTTCTTTCATTGTAATTTTCTCATTATGACTCAGCAGTAATCTTAATAACATCTCATTGTAATTTTAGTAATCTATAATTACACCCGAATTCTGCTTCTAAACTCACCGTTGAATCTGAAGTAATGTAGTAGTAGTATAATAACAGCGTAATAATGTTATTATATCATCTCATTCTAATTTCATCATCATTGTAATTTTATCTGAATCCTGCTTCAAACCTCACCATTGTGAATTTTAAAATTAGCATCTGACATAATAGTAGTGTTCTTTTTGTTTTTGTTCTTTTTGTTCTTTTTGTTCTTTGTTATTATTCTTCCTCTTCTTCCTTTTCTTTTTCTCCACTATTTGCATCTAATCCTCTTGTTCCTAAATCTTTTAACCATATCATAAGCTTCGATGAGTTTTCTGTTGTGAATCTACCTTTGTAAGTAAGGAAATCTGCAACCATATCTGAAGATTCGTCATCTCCAACTATAAAGGATAACTTCTCCTTAATGAAATCACGTAAATATTCTATTCCATAGTACTTTACTATCTTCTTGTAATTCTGAAACTCGAATGATACTATACCTTTTACTTGTTGAATAATATCTAAATCACAATCCTTAATCATGAATGTCATAATATTTTCTTGTGCATATTTCTCATCATCAAACTTGTTGCATGGTATTAATTTACCTTCATCAACACTGGTTCCATAAACAATCTGATCAACTTCACGCATCTTTCCTGGATCACATATGATATCTATTCTTTTGTTTGAGAATGGGATATAAGTACGTCTTTTCATGCTATCCTTTATCATTAAATAGAAACATAGATATGAAACACTGTATGGAGCATCATGTGATATAATTATAGATGTAATAGATTTGTTTTTCAAGTAGTAATTCTCAGAAATTAACCCTTCTTTCATTAACTTATTTCCCATCTTTACATCTTCCTTGCTTACATGTTTAGTAATACGCTTAGAGAATTCATAAAAGTTCACATGAAAAGATTTAAATGGATCAAATATTCTACAATCTACTTCTATTAGTATCTCTTCGAAGTTACCACTTAGTATTTTACCAAATTCAGTGATTGTATCTCTAGATGACTCTCTATCCAGGAAATGAAAGGAGCTAAGAGATGCCTGTGTTAGGGGTTCTGTTAAACTTTGTGCAACTATTACACCTATATTGTTATCTCTCTCCATCTCAAATGAAAATCTGTATCTGGAAGTTGCTCGTAGATGGTAAGATATTTAGAAGAAGCTTAGAGTTTGAAGATGTAGATAAGCTTGAGGCATTTTATTTGAAATCACCACTTGATGAGAAACATGGATACTTTGAGCAAATAACTGGACCACAAAGACTTTACATGGATATAGATATTCCTATTACTAGTAAGTTATCAAACGAAGATAGTAAGTTACTAGATAGAAACAAATGGAGAAGTAGCTTATTACTACAGTGCAAATATATTGAAGAACACATAAGTACAGTATCATCACACAAACCAAGAATTCTAGTATTTGATCAAAGCACACATCTTAAATATTCTTCACATATTCTAGTTGAGAACTTCTATGCACAAGATCACATAACAGCTTTAGTATTTCATAATAGTTGCAAGCTAATAGAAGGTGTAGATGAGAATGTTTATCACTCAAGTCAACTACTCAGAATGTGGAAATCTTACAAAGCTTCAAACACTAGTGCTAGAAAGGAAGCAGCTTTCAGATTCTTTAACAACCAACAAGAAGAAATAAATAGCATCAAACTTTCAGATACTCTAGTTAGTAATTGGAATGTTAGTTCATATATATACAATCCTCCTCTTCTAAATCCAAGAAAACGTAATCCAAATAACTGCAAATCTAACATGAAAACTGAGAATCTTATCATAAATTTAGATAAACTAAGAAGTATAATAACATCTTTCAATCCATATCCTACAATGTCTGATTTCACGTCTAAGCTAACTTTAGGTGAGCCTTATCCTCTTGGCAATGATGAAAGCAGCTTTGGTGATATAATACCTATCTTCTCAGATGGAAAAGCTCCTATAATCATTGCTGGTGATGAGTATAATCCACAAAGGGCAACTATATTTAATAGCAAGTTTGGTAAGAAGAAGCTAGTTATGAATCTTGATCCCGAATCTCAAGCAGCAAAACACTACAATGCTATCTGTGAATTTATTAAGAAGGAAGCTAAATTGGGAAATCTAGGTAGTGATGCAAGAACCAGAAAGATTTACAAAGAAGCTGGAAACATTGCTCTCCTTAATGCGAATGAGAGGAAAGGAATATTCGCTTCTGTTACATCACGTACGAGTTATAGTGATATGGATTACAATGAAATTAAGGTTAGTGAAACTTCAGATAAAGTAGCTATCAATGGAATAATTGGTTCACGTGTGACTGGAATTTATGTTGGACCAGCAACTGTTAAGCTTGTTCTAATTGCAGATGTGATAATGACAGGAGCAGAAGTAAAGAACAAGAAAGCCATGGATCTCATTAAAGGATTTAAGAAGATGAGCATTAAGCAAGAAGTAAAGTAGAAAGAACAACTGCAATCACGATGTTACTATTTGCTTCTGAATTAACATCTTATTGTAACTTCTTCTCAGATCAGCACCAAACCTCACTATTGTGAATTTTAAAATTAGACTCTGAGAAGAATAGCATCTAAAGTAATGTAATAGTAACAAGATTAGCATCTGATGATAAAGTAACATTCTGGTCCTAATCTTGTTATAATTTTAGTAATCTCATTGTGATTAGTATCTGCACTTCTTTGTTATCTTGTTATTTCTCCTGAGTTCTGCTTCAAATACCACCATTATGACAAGATGCTAATTTTAAAATAATCATCTGACATAATAGTAGTGTTGTTTTTGTTCTTTGTTCTTTGTTCTTTGTTCTTTTTGTTCTTTGTTCTTTGTTTTTGTTTTTGTTTTTGTTCTTTGTTTTTGTTCTTTGTTTTCTTAGCTAATTCTACTGAATTCTGCTTCAAATACTACTATTGTGAATTTTAAAATTATAATGATGTTACAATAGCATCTGAAGTAACGATGTTACAATAGCATCTGAAGTAATGAAGTAATTTCATTATAACAAGATTAGACGTGATGACAAGATTGTGAGATGATGATGTTATTAAATTACAATAGTACTATCATTGTCTAACCTATGCTTTTAAAATGAATGGTTCCAATTATTAGCAGCGATCGAATAGCAATCATCAAACACGAACAATCATTGGGTAGTTACAATGGCACCTAAGAAGAAGGTTGCATCTGATGTAGTCGTATCTGAGAAAGTTGTACCTGAGAAAGTGGTAGTTGATGTAGAAGATACCATTGAGAGCGTTTCCAAGTCCCTTTCTCATATGATGATTAATTCTTCCAAGAGGTTGGTCGAAGCTGTATGTGAAGAATATGACTTAGATGTTGACAAAGTTAATGAGATTTCAAATAGAGTTCTTGCTGAATTTATTGGAGAAGTAGATGCAACTTTTATGAAACCCATGAAACCATCAAAGGTAGTAAAGATGGAATTAGAGCAAGGAGAGATGTGTAAGTTTGTTCTTCTTCGTGGTGATAGGAAAGGTGAGGTTTGTGGCAAGAGAGCAACCAAAGGATTTAGCTTCTGTTCTATTCATAAAGCTGCAATGATTAAGAAAGGTGAACTAATTGATAAGCCAGTTGACAAAGGTAAGCAGAAAGAGATCCAGTTTACTCCATATAATGATGATACAGGAACTTACATTGTTTGCGGAACTAAACTTCTTGCTACCAGATCAGACATAGCTAAGGATATAAGTGTTGATAACTGTGAGATTGTTGGATATCTTGATGATGGAAAGATGGTAGCTCTTGATGATGTTAATAGGAAAGTTGCTGATGCTAACAAACTTAGGATTGGATAAGATTGAATAAGATTGAATAAGATTAAATGATATCAAACAAGACTAAGTAAGATTAAATACGATCGAATGAGATCAGATAAGATTGAATAAGACAACAAACAAGGCTAAGTAAGATTGAATAAGGTCAAGTGAGATCAGGTAAGATTGAATAAGACAACAAATTAGTTGACAAATGAGAAGGGTCTTTTAAAACATTACAAATAGATATAATGCAAGTTTCAAGTACTATTCAAGATATTCACAACATGAGCAGCTTCTCTCCTAGGAAAGGTAACAAGAGAGTTGATCTTAGACATCGAACAGAAAGTAATTGTCAAGAAGAAGTAAAGCTTGAGAAGACAGAAATTCGTAGTGCTAATAGACTTCTTGAAAAATACTTTGACTACTGTGGACTTGACAAACAAGGTAAAGATGCAGAGATGTTTAAGGATATAATTCTATCTCATATTAGAGGAGAAACCAACTTCATATTAGGAAAGGGATCCGTTACTCGTTTGGAAGGACAATACAACCATAACGTAAACAACAAGAAACCAATCATACCTAACTGTTCTAGAGCATCACCACAGATACAACATAGTTACAGCCTTGTGACTGTATCTCAAGAAAGTATGAATAGAAGGTAAATAGTAAATAGTAAATAGTAAATAGTAGACAATAGATTTGATGACTAGAATTTAACTTAATTAACTTATTACATGATTGGTGATTGTACTTTTTAAAATGCTTGGACGATTTTGGTTCTTTTGGTAAAATTTTGATAAAAATACATCTCAGATTAACCTTTATTGTTATTCAGATTAACCTTTATTGTTATTCAGACTAACCTTTACTGTTATTCAGATTAATCTTGTTGTTATTATAATTTTGAGATATCTGAACTTTATTGTTACAATAGTGATCATCATTGCAGAACTCAAGTGAAAATAACAGATAAAGAATTTCACGGATTTTATCATCTGACATAATAGTAGTGTTGTTTTTGTTCTTTGTTCTTTGTTCTTTGTTCTTTGTTCTTTGTTCTTTGTGCTCTTTGTGCTCTTTGTTTTTGTTCTTTGTTCTTTGGCGATATTACTACTCCAGACTACTTCATGAACAGATACACATGTGAAGAGAGGTTGCTGCCTCATCAAAATAAAGTAGCAGAGTATATGATAAATCATGATAAACTACTTGTCTACCATTCATTAGGATCTGGTAAGACTTTCACTGCTCTTGCTGCTGCTAGATACAACTTTCATCTTAAGCTAATTGTAATGTCGTATCCAAAGCTAGTGATAAAGAACTTCCTTGCTGAATATCAAGAATTCAAGTGTCTGTTTCCTCACACAACTCCTGACATAAATTATATGATGCTAATGTCTTTAATTAAGTTAGATGAAGAATTCATAAAAGATTGTCTAAGAAATAGTTTCATAGTTATGGACGAATCTCATCTAATTAGAAATAAAAAGTCATCTAAGAGTTATCAGATGTTATATAAGATTCTGCAAGAGTTATGGCAAGAGGGATCTATCAAAGTTATGATGCTTACAGGAACACCAATCACTGATTCTATTCAAGATTTTCATGATGCAATGGGGTTGTTAAGAGTAGAACAAGGACAAGAACACAAGAATGTAAGCTATCTCAAGAGCGATCTTTGTGAAATAGAATATATTGGTGAAGCTATTGATGAATTTGGGTGGAATGTAGATACTGTACCACTTCCTGATGATTTTGTTGATATGTATAAAGATTCTGTTAAGAGTTGTGGCAGCTTCTACACTAGAGCAATAGATGTAGTTCTCTCATCACGTGTTAAACAAGATTTAGCAATAGCAAGAGTAACAGAAGCAATGGAACAAGATGAAGATTCAAGATTCTTTATTTATTGCAACAGATTAGGAATTAATGGCACAGATTATATTTCAGATGAAATAGATAGAATTACAGGAGAAAGACCATGTGTAATAACTAGTAAAGTAGGTAGATCTGTAACAATGGAAGACTTAAGTAGAAGTAGAGTAATAGTAGGAAGTTTAGCATCAAACGAAGGAATAAGCATTGTTGGTTTAAGACAGATTCATGTAATTACTCCACATTGGAATATCTCACAAACAAGACAAGCTATAGGAAGAGGTACAAGATTTAAAGTTGGTTCAAAACCACAACCAATTAAAGTCTACTGTTATGCTGCATATTGTGAAAAGAAAGAAGCAGATCCTTTATATTCAATAGATTTATATGAGTACAAAAAAGCATTCGAGAAGGATAGAGCAAGTAAGACACTACTCGATAAGTTTACAGGATTACTACCACATGAAAATAAAGAAACAGAAAAAACAACAAAAACAACAGAAAAAACAATAACAACAGAAAAAACAACAAAAACAACAGAAATAGGAACTCAAGTTGTTGATATGTTTGAAGATTTAATGAATTACAAAGAAGTTAACATTGCAAACGTACCAGAAAGGAAGATAGATAGCTTAATAGATTTGTGTCATTACAAGAATATAGTAACACGTAGAGAAGAAGGTAAAGTTATGTTATCAGATAATGAAATAGAAATAGAAACAAAGAAGTTTGATTTAAATATCGAGAGTGGTAATGTAATCTTTGAATATCTCTATGCTATGACCTTTGATGAATTACTTGCAGAATTAGAGAACTCTATGATAAACAGAGAATTCGAAATAACAATATTCTTTAAGAACAGTATAATTACAAGAAATAACAATACATATCATACCTTTATGTACAGAAAACCTGCACCTAGATCTTATAGCAGGACTTACTTTATGGTTAAACCTCAAGGCTTGACTAAGAAACTTAAACAAATCAGCTCAGGTAAATTCGTATGGATATATTGTTCAGAAGAAGAAGAGAAGGCAATATGGACAGATGTAAAAGAAAGATTCTACAAAGTTGAAGAGAGTATCGAAATGTATTACAGCTTTTCAGAAAGAAAGTTCAAACTTAAGATAAATGGTATAGAAAAGAAATGGGATAAGAGAGAGAACGCTAGAGGTAAAGATATAAACAGCTTCACAATAAAAGAACTACAGTACTTCTACAACTATTTAGTGAATGATCAACTACTTTATACTGTTCATACTCAACCAAACTTTAACAAAAAAGCAGAAATAGTAAATATAATAATATGGCTCTTCTTTGATTCCAAAAGGATCAAGTACTTTTAAAAGAAACCTGACGATAAATCTAATGATAAATCTAATGACAAACCTAGTTTTAAAAGAAACCTGACGATAAATCTAAT
>JANBSC010000036.1:0-22542 GCA_027578055.1 Coemansia sp. RSA 2611
CAACAGAAAAAAAAAACAGCCCAATGTCCATTGTTCTCTGGGAATCAGAACGGCTCACGAGGAATAAATAAAAAAAAACAAGCGGTTTCTTCTCTCCGATCAGAGTTCTCTTCACCTCAAGAAAATTATGCTCTGTATCGTATATGTCCTCGCTCTCCTGGGCTGTGCCTCCGGCCTGAACGTCACTTGCGCGGCGTTTGATGCCCTGCCCAAGCTCACGTACAACAACGTTGCGCCGCAAGGCCAGGCCTCGGCCATCATCGCATTTGCCCCCGACACTACGCCGCAGCTCCTCGACGCGTTCCGCGACGCCCTCGTGTGCCGCGGCGCTGCCGTCAACCCGCCCAACTACAACACGCATACGCTCACGGGCTTCGTCTCCCTGGCCTTTAAAAGCCCGCTCGAGGCCTCCACCCACGTGCTGGCCGTCGACGTCGCCGGCATGGCCACCGTGCTGGCTGCCAGCCCCGCGCCCTCTCTGCCCGCACACGAGACCTCTTCGTCTGTTTCCAAGGAACCCGCCCTCTCCGGGCTAGACTCTGCCGACCACTCTTCAGCCGCCCACGGGCTATCCGCCACCACTTTAATATGGCTCCCGCTGGCTGCATTCTTGTTCTAAAACTCTGCCTCGCGGTACGCGTAGATTTGCGCCGTACTCAGGTCCCACGCACGCTGCGTGCTGTAGGGATCCGTGCGCAGTAGCTCGATAACCTTGTCCCGGGACTCGGCGTTGACCACGAGCGCCGAGCCAATCATCTTGCCGTCTGCGTCGAGGATTGCGCCGCCCGAGACTAGCTGGCCGCCTGTGCGCCGCCGTGTGGCCTCGGCCAGGTGCGTCGGCCGCGTGGATAGCCGCCGGCCCAGTGCCTCGTCGTCTGTAAAGTCGTGCACAACCACCAGAAACGTCTGCATTGGTGCTTCTATTTTATTATAGCGAATAAATGCGAATAAGGAGAGATGAGACCGGGGATGTAGGTTTAGCGTGTCAGCGGTTCTCACTGTCATTGCTAAAAAATAGGCGGGAATTTTTCTCACGCTCAATTGCGATTCTCACACGATGCCTGCATAATATCCTGCTTCCCCGCCCACAGCTACATGTTGATCGTCCTGCACACCCGGTTTAGCATGATAAAAACACCGATAATTCCATGCCAAGGACGAGAAACCGAAAAAAAGAAAAACCTGAAGAAAATTGCCAAACAAGAAAACCCAGGTGGGCAATTCCAGGGTCCTGGTAAATTTTCCCTTTGTTTCCAGGCTGCCTTTTCTCTGGACAAATTTTGTGCCCGTCTTGAAAGATTTGGCAAAAGAAAAGACAAGTCTTTACTCATGGCTCTTTGGACAGGGATCCTTTTGCGACATCATTGTCTTTGAAAACCCTTCTTTATCTAGAGCACACCTGCTTTTAGCAAAAGAAAAATTGTATTTCGTGGTTGGAAGTTGCCAAGACACAGACAGCAAGCACACCTTCCTTTTTAAAAAGAACTGGGGGTTTGGCTATCCACTCTTTGAAGGAG
Organism: Coemansia sp. RSA 2611; assembly: GCA_027578055.1. Lineage (NCBI taxonomy): Eukaryota > Fungi > Kickxellomycota > Kickxellomycetes > Kickxellales > Kickxellaceae > Coemansia > Coemansia sp. RSA 2611. Next base: position 1,518 of record JANBSC010000036.1, read on the forward strand.
AATGCATTGACTGGAGGGCCTGTTCAAAGATAGGCAAAAGAAAATTTTTGTCCTGAGAGAAGCTAGCTGGATTATTTATTTTGCTACTAATAGCAATTTTCTTGACTGGAAATTCTGCCGTCTTATAAAAGGTGGAGGATTCCGCCCACATTCTTCTGCCAAAACCACATTACACAAATATTCGTTGGTTTCATACTCTTGCACCACCCATTTACCATATTTACTTTAATATTTTATATTTGCAAAGCTATGAGCATTTACGTACATAATCAAAGTGAAAAGAATTACTCTGCAACTTATGTTGATAATGAAACATACAGACATTGCATATTAAGGACAATTTTTACACCTGAATATGAAAGCCAAAATTTAAGTAACCTTGTTTGTGTGAAGAGATATGGTGCTGTTATTGATATAAATGATAAAATTGATATGAAACATTTAGGTATAAAAGGGCATTATAGAAATTCGGAAAATGGAGAATGGCAAAAATTCGTAATCGAATTTTAAGCTCCTCAGTCATAGTAAACTTGTCTTAGTTAATGCGCCTATTGCAGGCATTTATTTTTATTTAGGCAAAGCTTGACTATAATAAATGCATCCATACTCAACTATTGTATGCTTGCATTTAACTGGACTTAGGTAGTGAAAACCCTACCTATAACGAAATTTAGTAGGGTTCTAGAACATTGCACTTATATTGTTATTATCCACCCCTTTGATATATAATTAAAACAAAAACATTAGCTTATTCACTAATAACACAGAGCATTAGGTCGCCAGGGGCCAGGTCAGAACTGTAAGCAGAAAATATAATTCTTTCTACTATTCCTGCCAGGTGAGTGTATTTTTTTGCCATTTTTGAGCAGAGTGAGTACATACAGAAAACAAAAGACTATCAACATGAATTATTAAGTAACAATAAATGACTTGGATTTACCTATTTAGATAAATCAACACTGCAAGGAATCCTCATTATGACGTTGGTTTTCTGCACTAACTGATAGGTGACAGTCCAAGACTCATTGCCATTCACTACATTATAGGCAGGCAGTGATCTAATTATTAACTTTTGCTGTTGGAAAAGCAGTTGGCAACCAAACACTTGCTCAGGGGTCAAGATGTGGCAATCCAATGTCTGCAGCTCATCTGCCCTTCCTTATCACAGTTTATGCTGTGGCTAAATAAAAAATATCTCTATTATTCTTGTTCAGCTCTTGCAGAATAATCAGTATGTGAAAGTTAATTTTAAAAAGGCCGATTAGCTCTACAAATGGGACACTTTCCCTAGTCACTCTCTCGTTTTTGAAGCTATGCATTAGCAATAAATAATATATTCACAAGAGTGCACCTGGAATAAACCCTTTCTCCATTATCTAAGCACTTCCATGGCAATGTGGCTGGTAGAATATAAATAACATCTACTTACCTGTTTGCTAGTAAGGGTTAAGCCAGAGAATACATAAGAGGCCATGTGCTCAAAAATATTACCAATATTCTAAACAAAATACTTCTTTGCCCACTGGCCATCAAGTTCAACAATGCTAAATGCAAATATCAGCTGGGGTGCAGGACAGTGTAGAACTTAATAAGATAAACTGGGTAAACTACAGAGAATGGGCCATGTCAGGTAACACTGTCTGCAAACTTTACAATTAAATGTTAGGTGCAGGATGCTACCATAATATTGTTTTATAACTTCTGCCTTTTATCCGACTTTTGCAGCTTGTACACACCTACCTTTTTAAATATGTGCATTATCAGTAGCTTACTCGTGCCTTGGGCACTTAGAGCTGCAATGGAGGAAAGGATAACAAGTGTATCAAGCCCAGGTCCTATTTTATAGTGTTAAAGGGCTGACTGTATTGTGCATCTAAGCAGCTGTTATATACTGACATGCCTTTAATGCTTGGCAGTAAAATGTCCACCATGTTAAATAAGAGTGGAATAAATATAGATAAAAGATATCCAAGAAGAAATAAATTGAAGAAAATTGCCAAATAATAAACCCAGGTAGGCAATGCCAGAGACCCTGTAATTTTCCCCTTTGCTTCCAGGCTGCTTTTTCTCTGGACAAATTTTGTGCTTGTCTTGAAAGATTTGGCAAAAGAAAAGACAAGACTTTACTCATGGCTCTTTGGGCATGGATTCTTTTTGCAGCATCTTTGTCTTTGATGGCTCTCCCCTCTTTTTTTTTTCTAAAGCACGCCTGCTTTTAGCAAAAGAAAAATTGTATTTCTTGGTTGGGAATTGCCAAGACACTGTTGGCAAAGGTACCTTCCTCTTTAAAAAGAACTGGGGGGGTTGGCTATCCACTTGTTAAAGGAGAATGCATTGGCTGGAGGGCCTGTTCAAACACAAGTAAAAGAAAATTCTTGTTCTGAGAGAAGCCGGTTGTAATTTTTTTTGGCTACTATTAGAATTTTGCTTGGCTGGAAATTCAGCTGTCCTATAAAAGGGGGAGGATTCCGCCCACATTCTTCTACCAAAACCATATTACACAAGTATTTACTGGTTTCATTCTTCTTTACTGTTTAATTTGCCAAATAACCAATTATAACCGATTATATTAGTTAAGCTATAGTTATGCCTACTGAATATTATTTTAATGAAAGCACTAGTAACATTAATAATGAGCAAGCTATAAAAACGGTATTATGCACTTCTGGTGGCGACCCAGCTGTTATAGAGCTATATGAAGTAGTATATCATAATACTGGGTGGTACGTGGGTAGTAAGTCAAAACTTGAGCAGGATGGTAAAAATAATGAACTTGTTTCTGCAGCAAAAGGGTACTACCACTATGGTTCAATGGAATGGCGTAGGTTCTTTATTTTCAATGTAATGTATGAGGAGCCATAGCAATATGGTATTGTATGTCTAGGCGCATCAGTAAAGCAAAACAGTAGGCTGATCAAGCATTAGAATAGCTTTATGAATAGTCTATATTGATTGCAGGATCCATTGAGATGTTTTTCTAGAATAAACAAGGTATAATAGATGTGGTAAGCAAAATAGCACTAGTAAAAAACAATGTAGTTAGATGTGTGGGCATGGTAGGGTTGCGGTTATTATTTTTGGGGGTAATCTACGCCCTGCCTTTGCAGGTTTTCACAAATTTTTAGCCAGATTAAATAGATGTGTGATCTGGAGCTAGTTCTAGTTCTTGATAATACAAAATTGCAATTGTAAGGGGGCAGTGGCGGGTATATCTAGTTTTAAGCTATTTTATCCTTGTGAGATTTAAAGGCAGACTACCATTTAAACTTAGGTGGTCTATGCTGCCAAGTTGTTCTTACTTGGATGCATAGTGGTTGCCACAGGAAATAATATAAATGATAGGTGTTGAGGGAAGAATGAAAAAAGAAACAGGGGTGGGCGATGCCAGAGACCCTGTAATTTTTTTCCATGTCTCCAGGTTGGCAGTGATTGTTTGGACAGAATTTTTTTTGTTCACATTGGCAGGCATGGTAAAAAGAACAAGACTTTACGCATGGCTCTTTCTATAGCAATTTCCGTCTTCTTGAAGCCCTTCTTTTTTATTCGTTTATAGGACACTAGGAGCAAACACCACAGCCTGCCTGAGTGAATGCTACGTCATTGGCCAATTTTTTATTTAGAAGAAAGCAAGCGTTGACTGGAAGGTCAGCCATATATAAAAAGAACAGGGAATCTTATTTCCAGAATTTCTTTTCTTTCACGTAAGGTGTTTTCTCTTTTTTCACTAGCATTTTTCTTTAGCTTAGTAGAGTTGGCATTATAAGACAGAGGTTTATTGGAAGATGGAGCCGTGTTTGCAGATTAGCATATATGATGGGGTTATACGGCCAAAGGGCACACGGTATGACATTTGGATGGTTGAATAAAATAATATCCAGTTAGCCGTTTGCTGGTAATGGGTTAAATCGGGGGATACATCAGAGGCCATGATCACAAAAATTATTACTAACATTCTTAACAAAGTACTTCTTTGCCCCCCTGGCCACCAAGTTCAACAATGTTAAATGCAAATATCAGCTGGGGTGCAGGAAAGTGTAGATCTTAATAAGATAAACTGGGTAAACTACAGAGAATGGGGCAAAGCAGGTAATAATATCTGTGAGCTTTACAATATAACGTAAGATGCAGGATACTACCATAATATAGTTATTAATCTGTCTTGCTTGTTTTATCTCTTCTGCATTTTATCCTATTTTGCTGCTTGTGCACACCAAGCTTATTGAATATGTGTATTAATAGTAGCTTACTCGTGCCTTGAGCACTTGGAGCTGCAATGGAGGAAGGGATGACAAGTGTATCAAGCCCAGGTTCTATTATATAGTGTGTAAGGGTTGCCTGTATTGTGCGTCCAAGTAGCTATTATACACCACGGCATCTCTAATGCTTGGTTGTATAATGTCCGCCATGTTAAATAAGGGAGATTTAATGAATACAGAGAAAAAAATCAAAGGGAATGCCAGACAAGAAAACGAGGTGGGCGATTCCGGGGTCTCTGTAAATTTTCCCTTTGCTTCCAGGCTACTTTTTCTCTGAACAAATTTTGTGTCTGTCTTGAAAGATTTGGCAAAAAGGACAAGACTTTACTCATGGCTCTTTGGACAGGGATTCTTTTGCGGCATCCTTGTCTTTGAAGGCTCTTCTTTATCTAGAGCATGTCTGTTTTCAGCAAAAAAAAACATGTATTTCTTGGTTGGGAATTGCCAAGGCGCTGGTGGCAAGCATGCCTTCTCTCTTTTAAAAGGACCATCCTTACCTTATTGGCTTTCCACCTTTTGGAAGAAGATGCGTTGACTGGAGAGTCTGTTCAAAGAAAGGTGAAAGAAAATTCTTGTTCTGAGAGAAGCTAGCTGGATTTTTTATTATGCTACTAATAGCAATTTGCTTGACTGGAAATCCTGCCGTCTTATAAAAGGTGGAGGATTCCGCCCACATTCTTCTGCCAAAAAACCATATCACGCAAATATTCACTGGTTTCATCCTCTTGCACCACCCATTTGCCAAATTGTTGTATCAGCCTACATTTTCTTGACAAGCATGTATAGAGAGGGCACTACTGATCACTATTTTAATGAAATCAGTACTGTCATTAATAATGAGCAAGCTATAAAAGAGGCATTATGCGCTTCTGGTGGTGATCCAGCTGTTATACAACTATGTGATGTAAAATTTCTTACTGGCGTGAGGAATGAGGGTAGTAAGTCAGAAGTTGAGCAGGATTTTAATAATGGTAGGCTCTATGCTGCAGCAATGGGGTACTATAGTAGGTCCTCAATGGAATGGCGTAGATTCTATATTTATAGTGTAAAATATGTTTAGCCATAGTATTATGGTGGACTATGTCTAGGCTTGCCAGTAAGGCTGGACAATGGACTAATCAAAGCATTAGAATAGCTTTATGAATAGTCTAGATTGATTGCAGGATCCATTGAGATGTTTTTCTGGAATAAACAAGGTATAATGAATGAGGTAAGCAAAATAGCACTAGTAAAAACCAATGTAGTTAGATGTGTGGGCATGGTAGGGTTGCTGTTATTATTTTTGGGGGTAATCTACGCCCTGTCTCTGCGGGTTTTGACACATTTTTAGCCAGATTAAACGGATGTGTGGTCTGGAGCTAGTTCTAGTTCTTGATAATGCAGAGTTGCAATTGTAAGAGGGGGCAGTGGCGGATGTATCTAGTCCAAGCTTTTCGTAGTCTTATGCGATTTAAAGGCAGACTACCATTTAAACATAGACAGCTGGTCTACGATGCCAAGTTGCACTCACTTGGGGGCATAGTGGTTGCCACAGGAATTTATATAAAGGATAGGCGCAGAGAAAAGAATGAAAAAAGAAACTGGGGTGGGCGATGCCAGAGACCCTGCAATTTTTTTCCATGCCTCCAGGTTAGCAGTCATTGTTTGGACAGAATTTTTTTTGTTCACATTGGCAGGCATGGTAAAAAGAACAAGACTTTACGCATGGCTCTTTCTGTAGTAATTTCCGTCTTCTTGAAGCCCTTCTTTTTTATTCGTTTATAGGACACTAGGAGCAAACACCACAGCCCGCCTGAGTGAATGCTACGTCATTGGCCAATTTTTTATTTAGAATAAAGCAAGCGTTGACTGGAAGGTCAGCCGTATAAAAAAGAACAGGGAATCTTCCCAGAATTTCATTTATTTCTAGTAAGGTGTTTTCTCTTTTTTCACTAGCATTTTTCTTTAGCTTAGTAGAGTTGGCATTATAAGACAGAGGTTTATTGGAAGATGGAGCCGTGTTTGCAGATTAGCATATATGATGGGATTATACGGCCAAAGGGCACGCGGTATGATAGCGTGATTAAAAAGAAGCTAGAGTATTTCCAGGACCTTTATGTAGCAGGGGTGTATAACAGTGCAGTATCGGAGAGGCAGGTGTACTATAAGCTAACCACGTCTAGTAGTACAGAGCTGGACGAGCTAACATTCTATGCGCTGGAGAACAGTGCAGGTAGACGCATAGACATATATGCAGATAAGCACTCAGCAACACCGCTGTGCACTGGCGTAGAAGTAGTCGCGTAGTAGCACTGAACACTGGATTGTACATGGAATAGCATTAGTCAGCCAAGCTACAGGAACGATGATTGTTAGAAGCTTGCAAAAACAAAAGCGAGGGGGTTATTGCATCTTGAATGCGCTGGTGTCGAAGCCATCGCCAGCCCAGGTGGCAACGTCGGCGATCTTGCGGGACTTTTCGGCCAGCAGCGCGGGCCCGTCGTGGAGCAGGTCCAGGGCGGTGCAGTAGTTGAAGACCAGCTCGGCGGCCGAGCCGGCAGCGGTGGGCGAGTCGGCCATCAGCAGCTGCAGCTGGGCCAGCATGCGCTGCGGGCTGCCCAAAAACAGCTCGCACACGGCGGCGTTGTTGGCGGCGGCCACGTGCGGCTCGCCGAGCGGATCCGACGCCACGCGGGCAAACAGGTCGCGGGCCACGGCCCATTTGCCGGCAGCCACGGCGTACATGGCGCGGTTCATGAGCAGCAGCTTGTCGTCGGCGGGCACGCGGGCCTCGACGCGGCGGAACAGCAGCTCGGCGTGCGGCAGGCTGCCCAGCTGCAAATGCAGGCGCGCGCAGGCCGACAGCACGCGCGGATCGTCGGCGGCGTCCAGACGCGCCAGCAGCGCGGCGGCCAGCGCGGCGTCCCGCAGGCGCAGCACGGCGCCGGCCAGCAGCATCTGCAACCGGAACCGGCGCTGCGCATTGGCGTCGCCCGCGCGGCGCTCGCACGCCCGCAGCAGCGCACACACGCGCTCGCACGTCCGCCGCCAGTCGCCGTGCGCCAGCCCGGGCAGCTGCGCGCGCAGCACGCGCAGCTCAAACGGCCACACCACCGTGGGCGCGCGCGCCCGGAACCGCGCGTACACCGAGGTCCCGCGCGTGGCGGCCTCGACGGCCTGCAGCTCGCGCGCTGCCGCGGCCGCGTGCGCCAGACGCACCAGCGCCAGGGCGCGGTACGTCCACAGCCGAAGGACTGCGGCCTCGTCTGACGCGGACTGGATCGGTGTGGCCTGGATGGTCGCCTCGGCGGCCAGCGCCAGCGCGCGCCACTGCTGGCCGGCCGCGTACTGGTTGAGCAGCTCGTAGCTGTGCGGGCGGCCGGCGAACTCGCGCGCGTCGGGCGCGGCGCGGCCCCGGCCGCCGTGCTGGTCAGCCAGCGCGGCCAGCGCGTCGGCCAGCGGCGTGGGCTGGAACAGGCGGCGGTCGTTGAGCGGCAGCATTGAAATGAGTTGAATTGAATTGAAGCTCAAATGGAGGAATGGATAAAGATGCTCGGCAAAGGCCGAATAGTGATCAGGCTAGGCAAAGGCCGTGCCATCATCCACCCGCTGCTGCTGCGCGGCGTGCACGCGGCGCTGGTGATCCAGCAGATCAGCGCTGACGGCGCGTGCGGCGCGCGGGAAGCGCGGCCACTGGTCGGCCAGGCGCGCGGCTACCTGGTCAAAGGCGTCCCACACAAAGCCCGTGGGCCCGCAGTCGTACACGGTCTGCAGCAGGTCGGCGGCGCCCGGCGGCGCGTGGCCGGCGCGGAACGCCACGGGCGCGCCGGCCTGCGCGGCGTCGGCGTGCACGGCGAAGCGGCCGGGCAGCGACGTCTTGGCCGAGCCGTGCTTGGGGAACTTCATGACGTCGCGCGCCGAGCCGTCGGCATACGTGATGGCGCTGAGCTTGACGGCCATGCCCAGCGTGTCGCGGTTGAGCTTCTGCAGCAGCCCGCCGCCCATGCCGAACGCCACGCACTCGGCCGAGAACCCGGCGGCCATGACGGCGTCCAGCATGGCGTCCAGCGTGGCCGGCGTCACGCCGTCGCCCTGGATGACGCCCGCGCCCCTGAGCACCTTGAAGCCCTTCGCGTTGACCGTCGACCCGAACACGCGGTCCGCCGCGCGCAGGCCCTGCAGCACCGCCTCGGTCTGGTCGCCGCTGTCGGGCCGGATCACCAGCACGCCGCCGCGCTCCAGCTTGCGCGCCGCCACCGCCGGCAGCACGCGCGCCAGCGCCTGCGCGTAGTCGTACGAGTCCATCACGCACGCGTACGCGCCGGCGCCGTACGCGTCGATCACGCGCAGCACCGCGCGCCGCTCGCTGGCATACGCCGTCACCACCGAGTGCTCGGTCGCCGGGATGCTCGTCGCCACCGCGCGCCCGCCGTTCAGCCGCTGCGCAAAGTGCGCCGCGCCCAGCGTGTCGCTGCCCGCAAACGTCAGCAGGTGCGCCGCCCCGCCCACCATCGCCTGCTCCACGCACGTGCACGCGCGGAACCCAAAGTCGTGCAGCCGCGTCGCCAGCGTCCCCTGCGCCCCCTCGTCCACCGACGCCGCGTACGCGCGCGCGATCCGCGTCCACGCGCGCCGCGCCAGCGTCGCCACCGTCGACGGGTACCACGTCATCAGCAGCACCGTCTCCAGGTACGTCACCAGCCCCGCGTACTCGCCGCGCGCCGTGATCTGGATCACCGGCGTGTGCGGATACACCACCGAGCCCTCCGCCACCGCCGCAATGCGCACCGGAAAGTACCCGCCGTTCTCCCGCACAAACCTGCGGAACAGCTGCTCCGGGAACGGATACGCCGTGTGCCCCGCGTTGTGCGTGCTGAAGAACGCCGCCGCCTCGTCCACGTCCGCCTGCGTCCACCGCCGCGCCACGTACGTCTCCATCACGTACCGCAGCCCGTAGAACACGATCCGCTGGTCCTCCGTGTCGCCGTCGTACCCCTGCCGGAACTCCGCGTACGCCGTCGCCTCCTGCGCCGCCGGGAACAGCGCCGCGTGGCTGGCCTTGTACGAGTCCGTCAGCAGCGGCATCGGCAGCCCAAACGGTCCCGACATTGCTCGTTAGTGTAATAGTTAGCTGCCGAATATATGTGCAGAAGCAAAAGCCGCCCTTCTGCCTTGCGCATTTATCCATAATCGCCAGCCACATGACCCCTCCCTACCACTGAACAAATCACCTCCCCACGGCTAGATCAAGCTCTCCTTTCCTTGTTCTCTCAGTTTTTCCTCATGCCAAAGTCCGCCGTCGACTGCCACTTCTTCCTGTCGGGCGCCTGCCGCAACGGCGACGCCTGCGCCTTCCGCCACAGCGACGCCGCCCGCAATTCCGACCACCCGTGCCCCGAATTCGCCCAGTCCGCCCACTGCTCCGCCGCCGACTGCGGCCTGCGCCACGCCGAGCCTGCCAAGCGCACGGCGCGCCCGCCCAGCGAGGTCCCCTGCCGCAACGAGGAGAACGGCTCAGTGTGCACGCGCCCCGACTGCATCTTCAAGCACGCACGTCCGCGCGCCCCGCTGAACCCCGCCGCAAAGGCCTTTGTGCCGCGGTCCATGGAATGGTCTGCCGAGTCGAAACCCGCCCAAGTCTTTGCCAACAAGGAGTGGACCCCCGAATCAGCTAAACCACAGAAACTCTTTGCTAACAAGGAGTGGACCCCGGACTCGGCTAAACCACAGAAGCTCTTTGCTAACAAGGAGTGGACGCCAAGCTCCGCCAAACCAAAGAAGCCGTTTGGCAACATGGAGTGGACCCCCGAGTCCGCCGCCAAGCAGCCGGCGTTTGGCAACATGGAGTGGACCCCCGATGCCGCCGACAACACACTCCCCGCTGAGCCGATTAACCCAAAGCCGCTCGGCAACATCCAGTGGACGCCCGGCGCATCCGCCAAGCCGCAGTCCTTTGGTTCCGCCTTCCAGACCACCAACCGCTCGGCATTCGCCATCACCGCATCGCAACTCGCTGCCACAAAGCCCACGACGTTTGCCAACAAACAGTGGACGCCCTCGTCCACCCACATCCCCACCCTCTACGACATCCTGGGGATCGCCGAACCCGACCCCAACGCTGCCGCCGCAAAGTACAGTCGCCAGCACCACTCCATCCGCAACCCCGTTGCCCGCTCGCCGTCCAACTCGTCTGTTTCCAATGTTTGCTATCCATCTCATTCCCCCGCGTGCTTTAGCGTGTCTGAAACTAAGGTCGACCCTGTGTCCGCGGTCAACGCCGAATCCGCGCCGCCTAAAGTGCCTGCGCCTGAAATAGCGCTTGAGCCTGCCGCGATGATCACCAAGGATCCAACTCCAGAGTGCGAAAACAAACCACCCGCTCTCCTTTCGTTCGACGAGACCATCGAGCCGAAACGGCCGAAGCTGGCTCATGAGCCTGATGAAGAATGCAAACAGCCAAAAACCAAAAACTATGTTGGGTTGTTTGAAGAGGAGCTAAATAACCTGGATTCTGAGCTATGTGGGCCACTCGACAACACTCCATCCTCTGACCCCATATCCAAAGCCGTCTTACAAGACTCTGATATTACATACATCTAGTACCTTTTTTTTATCTGTGCCTCCTTGCTTAGCACAGCCATTTTATGCTTGTGTTATTTAATTGTAATAATGTATTTCATCAATGAGAAATGTTACACAACAAACATCGGTTATCCATATGTTCGTAAAAAAATACTATTATTATTGCTGGGAAGGATCCAAATGCTTTGAAAACTTATGGCAACCTCCATTAACCCATTTAGTATAAACCCCACTGACAGTTTTGCATTTTCTAGAGTGCTTGTAATTAAGACATAGTCCGTAAGACACGCCTGCAACTTGTATATTATTTGGATCGCCATGAGGCGGACATATCGCCCTTTTTAACGCTTGCCCATATTCGTCCATCATGGCTTTGTTAATATAACTAAATAATCAGAGAAATTTAGAAAAAGGCAGATATTTGTTTAGTATATTTTTTTTGTAGAAGAAAAATAGTAGACTGAATTCTCCTTTTATTAAGCAGCTAAAGTTCCAGTCAAGCAAAAGCATTTATTAGTAGCAAAATTACATGGCTTCTCCCATGCTGACATTTTCTTATACCTACCTTTGAACAGACTCTCCAGTCAGCGTGTCCTCCTCCAAAGAGTGGAATGCCAAATTAAAAAAAGTGCTGTTTTTTGGTTACTTTTTTAAAAATAGACATGTTTTGTAATCAGAATCATGGCAATTCTTAACCAAGAAATATAATTTTTGCTAGATGCAAGCACACTCTTTTTGAAGGAGCATATTTCAAGACAAAGATGCTGCAAAAGGGGATCCATGCACAAAAACACGAGAGATAGAGTCTTGTCTTTTCTTTGTTGCCAAGCCTTTCAAGACGGTTACAATTTGTCCAGAGAAAAGGCAGCCTGGAAGCAAAAAATCACCTACCTGGGTTTTATTTGTCCGACAGTTTTTTTATCTACATTTACTTCTCCCCCATTTAAAATACGGCGGACATTATACTACCAAGCATTAGAGATGGAGCGGTAAATAATAGCTACTTGGATGCACAATACAGTCAACCCTTACACACTATAAAATAAAACCTGGGCTTGATACACTTGCTATTCCTTTGTTCTAACTACCATTATGGGCATGGAAGGTACGAGGAAGCTACTAAGAATACCTATTTAATTAGCTAGGTAAGTATAAGCAGCAAAATCGAATAGAATGCATAAGAGAGACCACAGGCAAGCTAGACTAAAAACTATAAAAAAAGTGGAATCCTACACACTGCATATGTTAAAGTTTACAGATAATATAACTTGACATGTTCCATTCTCAGTAGTTTACCTATTTTATCTTATTGATGTCTACATTGTCCTACACTCTAACTGATATTTGTATTTAACGTTGTATTTGGTGGCCAGGAGGGCAAAGAAGCTTTTGTTTAAAAACCAGTATTATGTTTTGTGCTTGTGGCCTCTGATGTATTCCCTGACTTAACCCTTACCAGCAAACAGGTAAGTAGATATTATTTATATTCTACCACCTGTATAGCCATGTTAATGCTTAACCAATGGCAGGAAGGTTTATCCCAAGTGTCCCATGCAAGCATACCATTTACTTTTGGATGCATAGTTTCGGGATGTAGTGAGCCAGATCACTCACTACTGCATGCAGAAAGTATGTACACTTGTTGGGATTGATCACAAGACTACAATCCGGTTTGAGTGTGGGGAAATAATCTCGTTTGTTTCAATTGATGGGCCATGTAGACAGGCTATTTATAGGTAACTCAATGGCTACATCTGAGCCTAAATCACATTCTGTATACCATTGGGCCACCTGCAGGTTGTTGTATTACACTAGCTTCGATGGTTTATGGTAATTAGTCTAGACCATGTGTTAGGGCTGGAAAGCCATAACATTGTCTAGGTCGCTGAGGCTGACCATGACATGGGCCTATACTAAATTATTGGCTACCTATGGAACCACAGACATTATGTTATGTATCCCCTAGATGTAAGGCTTTTAATTTAAACTTGGCAGCTTATCGGGGTTCTTAAAGTAATACTGTGCATATTTATTTTCTGGCATGGTCTGGTGCATGTGGTAGTATAGCCTGAATTGCAGACTGCAGTTTTCATGATTTAAGCATTGCCTCCAGTCCATGCATAGAAAATGGGGGAACTGCATGTAAATAAAATCCTTCAGTAGGTTTTGCTTCATTGTGACAACCCCCACTCCCCATACTGCTACAGCTAGTACAGCTTACCTCGCCAAATGCCAAATTATAGCTATCAAATCATCTCCTTACAATTCTGACCTAGCTCAATACCACTGAAGTCTATTACTTGCTATCAACCAAACAGCAGCAGAACATTTTTTTGATACTCTCATTCAGAATGGTAAAATTTTGGAAACCACAGCTTAATATTATAAATTTTGCCTAATTTATCAATTATTTTTTAAATCTGGGCCCACCAACTGCAGAAGGTAGCAAAGAATAAAAATATTTATAATAATTAGGTTTATTATATGCTCTTGATATAAAACTTTCGCCAGCTACAATATTCCGTCATTCTATAATACCCATGTACTTTGATAGGTTGCTCGCATGGTATATCATTTAAATCAATAATATGGCCAGCTTGCACGTCATACAGTTCACACAAAGCAGGATTTCCACCATCAGCACATAGTGCATTTTTTATGGATATTCCATATGTCTCGCCAGTAAGCAAGTTTGCTTTAATTGTTTTAGAACCATCTTCTACATACAGACTCATGGCTATGAAAATATAAAATAGTAAAATAAATATGATAAATGCTTAGTGTAAGAGGATAAAACCAGCGAATATTTGTGTAATGTGGTTTTGGCAAAAGAATGTGAGCGGAATCCTCCACCTTTTATAAGACGGCAGGATTTCCAGTCAAGCAAATTGCTATTAGTAGCAAAATAAAAAAATCCAGCCAGCTTCTCTCAGAACAAGAATTTTCTTTCACCTTTCTTTGAACAGGCTCTCCAGTCAACGCATCCTCCTTCAAAGGGTGGATAGCAGGGAAAAAGAAGTACTCTTATTTAAAAATTAGAAAAGAGGCATGCTTGCTGCTTGTTTCTTGGCAATTCCCAACCAAGAAATTCAGTTTTTCTTTTGCTAAAAGCAGGCGTGCTTTAGAAAAAGGAGAGCCATCAATGTCAAAAATATTGCAAAAGGATTCATGCCCAAAGAGCCATGGGTAAAGTCTTGTCTTGTCTTTTGCCAAATCTTTCAAGACGGACACAAAATTTGTTCAGAGAAAAAGCGGCCTGGAGGCAAAAGGGAAAAATTACAGGGTCTCTAGCATCGCCCACCTAGTTTGTGCAATCACCCAATTTTCTTGTTTGTTTCCTCGGGTTATATACTAGTTTATTTTGCTAGAATTTTTTATGACAATAACTTTTATGTGCAATATAAAACCACACTAGTGCTTAAATATTGCCAAAATGGCTATTCTGGACCTTGACAACATATAATCAGGGCCAGTATTGTTTGAGTTCTGCTAGCGCAGCTGTGAACTGTGCAGATACATTGCCCCCTCCATTGAGAATTACTGAGCAGCAAGCTCTTGAATATTGAGTACATGCTCGACTAGAGACAACATACCTCAGAGTTGGTATGTTGTCTGGAGCGAAAAATGCGTAACCAATGGCCAATTGATAGATACAGGATTGACTTCATGGAGAGCAAGCTTGACGGTAGCCACCCTGACGCCGACCACACGATGAAATACCTTGTTGAGTATCGACATGCATTCGGCGGGCAATGTGTCTAGGTACATGCGGATGCTCAACTGCTGTAGCCGGACAACGTTGTGGCTGCACAAATTGCACCGACGAATATCACCTGTAGAATTTTTAGCTGCTTTAGTTGCGGCATGTGCAAAAGTCGCTTCAGTTTGCACAACTTGAGGGGCTAGCCTGGCTGATATACAAGTGGACACGCTTTGAATACATGTGCTCAAATGCGATTATGTTCTCCACCCGTCGCTCGGTGAAGCTGTCATTCTCGTAGTCATCGTCGCCCCAAGAACCATCCAAGAGATCGTCTTCGTCTGGATAGTCGCCGGCCAGGCCAAGTTTCTCGAGGTTGTTGAACGCTATTCTGAGCAACGCGTCGCCAACAGAGGCGTGCCAAACGAGGGTGGTTGTGCAAAACTGGAGATGCGCGGTTCGTAGCAACTGCGGGCAAATGAAATATCAATAGTCAAAGATATAATTAACGATATAAAAGTAGAAAAGGTATTAAGCTATAAGGCTGTAAGTAAAGGGAGAACGAGAAAGAGAATAGAGTACGTCATACAATCGCAGTTATGAAAGAGAAGGGGGATATGTAAAAAAGACACGACTCAGAGCATCTCAAACTCGTCGTCGTTTTCCACCTCAGCTAGCGAGCTGACATCGGCCGTGGTAAACCGGGGCGACGACGCCGACCTCCCGCGGGCCAGCGGCGGCGGCGCCGCTGAGATCGGCAGCCCGGGCATCTCCTGCAGCCGCGGCGATGGCACTTGCGAGTCCGAGTTCACGCGCGGCGATTTTATCGGATTCGGCACCACGGTTTCAAACTGCGGCGTCATCATGCTGCTCCCCGAGAGCAGCGTGAATAGCGGCGAGGTCCCCGTGCAGATCGACCGCTGCGACTCTTTGTCGGTGGCGGCCATCACAAAGGTGTCGAACTCGGCCTCGGTGTTGAACAGGAAGCCCAGGAGCATGGACGGGTCCAGGCGGTGGATGGGCATAGTGCAGATGTGGGTGGTGTGGTACTCGTCAGTCTCGGGCACGCCAAACATCTCAAAGTCCGACGAGTCCGAGTCCGAGTCGGTCGCCATTTGTTCGGCCTGATCCAGCGACCCGGACCGCGGCACGTGCTGGCGCGTAATGTGCGGATCCAAGTAAAACAGGCTGTCACCCTGACGCCCGATAAAGTAGAATGAGCGTGACGGCTTGCCGCCCACCAGGCCCACCGACTGCGGGATCTGGAACAAGGTTTTGATCTTGGGAATGTAGCCGAGGTTCAGTCGCGACAGGCCCAGACGCACGGGCACCAGCAGCAGCAGCGGCCGCCAGCTGCCAGGCGACTCGGCCGACTCGTCCAGCGCCTGCTTGCGTACCTCGCTAGCATACACGGTCTGGTCGATCGCAACGTGGATGGTGAGCGGGCACTGCGGGTGCTTGATCGACAGCCGCTTCATCACATGGGCGGCAATCGACGGGCCCAGCCAGTCGCCAATGCGCTTGTCCATCTCGGTGGCCGTGCGCGCCATGCGGTGGATCGAGTAGAACGCCTGCGCCAGATCGGCGTCGTGAAACCACTCAATGATCCGTGTGTGGCGTGCGCGCTCGCTGGGGTTCAGCCGGAACGGGTCCCAGAAACGGCCCAGCAGCACACGGGCAAACGACTCGGCCAACAGCATCTGGCATGTGCGGTAAGTGCACCCCCAGCCCATATCCGAGGTGTAGAACGACGGCGTAATGGTCGGAAAGCCCTTGCGGTAGGTAAAGTAGAAGCGCCGCATACCATCCAGAAAGAACTCGAGAAGCGTCAGCTGGTTCAGCGACAGGGGCTGCGGCCGTTGCGGCGGCGGCTCGTGGCGTGTGGGCAGGTGGTGCTGCGACGACGATGCCGAAAGCCGCTTGTACCACGACTCGGGTTCCAACGCCGACTCGTCCTCGGCGCTAAAATACACCGAGTTGCGGCTGCTGGCGCCGTCGCTGTCGACCATCTGGAACGACTCTGCATCATCCTGGTCAATCAGATCCAAGCCAAACTCGTGCTCAAACTCCTGCAGCGTGCGGCCAATCACGATCTCGGACTTTACCCGGCGCACAGTCGCAGCCAGGTACCCAAATTCATCGTCCGCGTCGTCGTCGGCGTCCATGTCGATCGGCGGCGGTGGCGGCAGCAGCAGCACGTATGACGAGTCCAGGTTGATCTCGCGTGTAATCGACTCGAGTACGCGCTTCAGGTTGGGCTGCGACTGCGTGCCAGTCGAGTCGGCGTCAGTCACGCGGCTGTGGTGCTGCTTGAGCATCTTGGTCGGAGACTCGGGCGCCGTGGACTTTGGCACCGGCACCATCACATAAGACGTCGACATGGCATCGGTGCCCGACCACACCACCTCAAAGCCGCCTTTGGTCTTGCCAATAACGCCTGCCTCGCCGGCCTTGCGCTTGCGCGGCTGTCCGGTAGAGCTTGCCGACATGGCTGTGGGCTGGCGCGACACCACGCTGGTGGCGCTAAAGTTGCCCAGATTGAATCCCGAACTAGCGCCCGACGACTGGCTCGACGTGGAGTGCATGGCCGGCGGCTTGCTCACATTCAGCTGCTGCCCAAATTCGTCGGTCAGCGTGGCCACGTCATTGTTGCTGTACAGCCCCAGCGTGCCGCGTTTGTACACCGGGCTTGCCGGCCGTGCGCCGCCAGACAGCTGGCTCAGCGCCGAGTTGCGGCTACGTGACGGCGAGGCGGCACGCCCAGACGCCACCGGCGACGACGGCCGCGACGGCAGCGGTGAATGCGCTGGCGACTGCTGGTCGGGCGTCATTGCCGCCGAACCAGCACTCAGCTCGTGCGACGACCCGGCAGACGTGGCGAGGTTGTTGGTGCTGGCAATCGACAGGCCCATCGGGTACAAATGGCGCTTGCGCGTGTACACACTCAGCGTCGGCGACTCGGAGCGCTCAGCCGGCGCTGACATTGGCGATTTGTCGGCGGGTGGTGCCGTGCGCTCGCTTTCATCGCCACGGAACGTCAGCAGCGTCGGAATCATGTTCCAACCGCGCGCGCGCCGGTACTGGCGCTTTTCGGCAACCTCGTCGGTGCGGCGGCGAGGATAGGTGTTAAAGATTGGCGCGCTATCCTCGTGCTTGGGCCAAAAGTGGTTGGAGAACGACTCGGTCACTTTTGCCAGGTGCTTCTCCAGCATCTTCATCCGTTTGATGTGGTCCTCGGGCGCTAGGCTCGCTGCGGGATCCATCTCCGCTGAGCTCTGGCTAAAGTTGCGCCGCGGCGCCACCGGGCATTTGGGCGCAGCGCGAGCATCGATGGTCAGAATAATCGCCGTGATCGAGTCCCGCCACGCCTCGCCAGCGGCCACCTTGCCCTCGATATCCTCCATTGCCAGCCGCATGCGCAGCAGGAGCCGATCGCCCGAGACCTTTTCGGCCACGTGGCCGTGCAGCGCCGTCGGATCGCTGGGCAGGTTGTAGAAAATGTACGCCATAAAGAACGTCTCGCTCGACAGCGTCACGGTCCACCCGCACTCTTTGGCCCATGCCGTGGCCGACTGCACCGTCACCAGCTGCTGAAACGACGGCAGCTTCCACTCGCGCTGGAACATCATCAAGCTGGCTGTCGGGCTCTCCCATGCCGCAAAGTCGCTGATCAGCGACCGCACCGCCGGCTCGCGTCGGTTAGGCCCAAACCCAATGCTGTTGCTGCTGTTGCTGGCTACGCGCCGCTGCTGGGCTGCGTTTGAATGCGACGACCGCGGCCGCCGGTGCAGCGGTGCTGATACCCCGTAGCGGCCCGATGGGACTCGGTCGCTGACTCCCGCCGTCGCTGGCGCCGCATTCGGGTCCGCCAGGTGCGCTGCCGGCAGATGCGGAACTGGCGGAAGATGCTGCGGAAACCCGGCATCCGTCTCATACCAGCTGCGACGCCCGTCGCCGACACGCTGGTAGCTGTTCGACATCGACGTCAGCGCCTCTTTGCTCTTGCGGCGCAGATGCAGCCCGCTGCTGCTACTGGCGTTGCTCAGTCCGATTCCCAGCGCGCGCGGATCCGATCCGCTAGCTAGGCTTGAGCCTGCTGCGCTGCTGGCGCGTGGAATGCCGCCAATACGCGGCACTGCTGACAGCGGCGTCTCGGCCGACGGCCGCTGCGGCAGTGGCGACGCCGGTCGGCTGCCCAGCGCGCTAATCATGGCCGATGACACGGGACCATTATCCTTTGGCAGCTGCTCGCCGACCAGGTCGGATTTGCGCCGCATCGGCTTGGCTGTGCGCGCAACCCACGAGCGCAGCCGGCCCATCTTGCTAGACTTTGGCCGCTCATTTGCCTGCGAGATGATGCTCGACTTGCGCGTGCTGACCGCGCTGTGCTCGACGATCATCGGCTCCGGCTCGGCCAGACTGCGCGGCGGTGGTGGCGGCAGCTCAGGCACGCTGGGCTCGTCGGGGAACGGCATTGGACTGATTGGCGTCGCAGCCGGCCGTGGGCGCAGCAGATCCTGTGATGGAATCGACGCTAATGTGCGCAGACCGTGCTTGTTTGGCGTGTTGGGCTCGGGCAGCGGCGGCACACCCGGATAGTTTTGCATCTGTGTGATAATCTGCAGCTTCTTCTTGTTCATCATCGCGCCCGACGTGTTGGCGCGCCGGCGATTGCCGGCAATGTCCTCGGAGCGCCGCTGCGGCGTCTCCTGTTTGCGCGCGCGGCCAGCTCGCGTCGGGCTGGCGTTGCGCCGCTGGTGGTGGTGCGTCAGAAACAGGCTGCTGTCCATTTGCAGGTGCGAGCTGTTGGCCTGAATAGCCGTAGGCAGCATCACGTGCTTGCTGTTCTTTTTGAGCCGGTAGCTCACGCCGAGGATCCAGATCGACCGGTCTGTCGAGAACAGCACATTGACGCTGTCGTTGCGCTCTTCGACCATTGCGTGCTTGATAAATTGCACCGGCGCCGTGCTGTACAGCCAGTACCCGACGCGCCGGAACACCTCGGTCGCCTGGCCCTTGCCAACCTTGGCCGACACGGGCGGATTCGCTCCCAGCTACCAGGCACAAACAAGCATGGTTACAAGATTTGCAAAATCAGTCCGCAATCGCAGATGCCCGATGACATGCACTTTTTGCCCCCAAAAGGCTGCAGCACGACCGGCTTTACAAAGACCGTCAACAGATCACCATGCAGGCCTAAATCTCTGCTCAAGCGCCGGCGGAGGACCAATCTTGCTGCCCAAACTCTGAGCGCGGTCCGTAATCGCAAAGGCAGCCCAAGCCTCCTCGCCTGCGAAAAGGAAACGCCTTGCGGCATGCGCGCCTGCATCCGGCAGGAAAGAGTGAGAAAAACATCGTGGATAACTTACATGCATATTCTGGGCGGATTGCGCGTCCGCAAACGACGCCTTCGACGGCGACCGCAGGAGCGACGACCCCGACACCACGCGCCGGTTGGAGCTCTGCGAGCCAGGCCCCGGCGACATCGGCAGCCCGGGCTCGGGCAGCCCCAGCTGCAGTGTCGGCTTGTTGCCCAGCGGCAGCTTGCGCGGCGGCGACAGCCGTGGCAGCTGTTGGAGCTGGGTCTGCAGCTGGTGGGGCAGCGGCGGCAGGTTTTTTGGCGGCGGCGGTGGCTGCACTGGCGGCAGCGTAAACACTGCCGACAGCGGCGACGACGACGGCGACGCGTCCGACGCCACGTCCGTCTCGTGGTCGCTGTCCTTGCTGCGGTCCGCGATTCGGTACGAGCGCTCGATCCTAAACGAGCTGTGGTTCTCGGGCCGCTTTATCGCCAGCCGGTCCATCGACGCGCTCGGCGTTGCGCTGCCGCGCTCCATGCTTTCGCGGCTGGCGCGCGCCTTAAACCCCTGCTCGGCGCGTTTCTGCAGCAGCGACTGCCGGCTCGAGTGCTTTGGCTTGGCATCAGGCGGGGTACGCACATGGAGCTCGGCCTGGTGCACGGCACGCGCCGAGACCAGCCCCGAATCCGGTGGCAGCGAGTGCGCTTCGGGCGCTGTCTTCGAGCGCTCCATGATGTCGTGCAGCGTGCTGCGGCGGCGATTGGCCCGCGTCCGGGCCAGCGGCGAGCCCTGGCTGTACACGGCCTCGGGCAGCTCGCGCGGCGGCGAATCGTCGCTGCCCACCGTGGCCGAGCGGTGCTGCCGATTCATAATCGGCGAGAATCGCTGCTGCTTGAACGCCAGCGGCTTTGCTGGCTGGCTCTGCGCGCCCAGCCCGTATGCCTTCATACCAGGCCGCAACGCACCCGGCTCGTGCGCCCAAAGACTGCTTGACTGCTGTGAATTAGAAGACATTTAGCACAAGACGCATTGGGAAACACAGCAGAGAAAAGGCAGAGAAAAAAAGGAAAGGAAAAGAGAAAAAGGCAAGCGTACGAAAAATGCAAACAATGTTTGCAGGTTGTGAAAGGTGCAAACAAGATAAAAAAAATAAGCGGGTGGTTTTTTCTTCGCCTTTTCAGCGAGAATAAACGCTATAAGCGGTAAAG
>JANBSC010000037.1:0-22523 GCA_027578055.1 Coemansia sp. RSA 2611
AAAAAACCCCCGCGGAATATTCAGTGTCTGGAAGGCGTGGTGAATAAATCGCCAATGCGGGTTTCACCCGGCGACGCTTGCTCGCGGATTCGACGCGGACACAAGCAAGTGCAGCCAAGAGCATATGAACTGCAGGGTGTCCGACACATGATCCCTGAATGGATGTAAATGAAACCTCCACATGCCATTGTTGCTCGGACAACATAAAACAAAGTCAATTTCAGGATGCTGATAGATTGCCACATGACACATGGTGCTACACATGCGTCGGCAACGCATATGTTGGGGGTGAATGGCATTGCTCGTTTGCGAGTGAGCAGAAAACCACCGAACCAAATATGCGGCGCATTGCAGCACACGTTTCCCCCACTCGGGGGGGGGGGGCACAATTTGGAATCGGTACTTACCTCGCCGTTCAGGTAAAGCAAGTCAAACACAAAGCAGCACACGCCAACTTTGATCTCCGACTCGTCATCGACCTTCTTCTTGCGCGAGCTGAGTGTCTGGAACGACCGAATCTTGCCCGTCTCCAAATCCCACGCAACCGCCTCGCAGTCCAAAATATACGAGGTGACGTCGGCCTTTGGAAACTACACGCACCCAGTCAGCCAATTAGCACGCTTACAGAATCTCCCCGTCGATTGCGTGAGACAGTTCCTACCGCCGAAACAAGAAACTGCAGCATGGTACATCGTTGCAACAGGCAATGTCTCCTTTGAGCTGCACAGGATGCACATGCATTTGTGCCCAATTCCAAAAGAAAACAGAACGGGACTCTCTGTGCGCACATTGCGCATACATGCGCAGCCAGCTTACCTCTTTGACCGCGCGCGCAATATCCGGGTACTTGCCCGTGTTGTTCTCGGCGTTGCGGCTAAAGATCACGCACTGCTCGCTGCCGTCCTCCTCGCGCACATAGTGGATCTGGCTGCGCTCGCCGTCGTACTTGTACTCGCACGTAAACGGCCGGCCCTCGAACCGGCGCAAAATGTCGTCGGCCGCCTTCTCAATCTTGGCCAGCATCGGCTTCACCGGCAGCGTCGGTGTAAGCATGCAGTGGTTGCCAATTTCGCTGATGCCGTGCTCGTATATCGACTCAATGACGTTTTCGTAAATGGGGAACTCGCTCAGCACCTGCTTCAGACCTTCAGTCGCCTGCTGGAAATCTGAAGCAGCAAGCTCGTCCTCCGCGCCTTTCTCGTGGATCAGCGCCGCCTGCGCCAGCGCTGTCTGCACTGTGCTCTCGGCCAGCCCGATGCGCAGCCGGCCCTCCAGCGAGCGGATCAGATACTTTGCCTCAACATCGTTGCACGATGCAAGCAGGCCGGTGATCAGGCCGGACTTTCGCTGGATCGAGTTGGATCCGCTGGTCATCGCAATCTCCTTAAACATCGTAAATACCTTGGACACTGACAGCGGCTTGGGCTTAAATATGGTCCGCTGGTTGGACTTGCTGCGCTGCACCACAGTCCCCATATCGCCCTGCTCCTTCAGGTCCTGCTTCACCCGTGCCAACTGCCGGCCGGTCGCCGTGGCAATCGACTTTAGCAAAATCGACTCGCCAATGCCCAGCTCAATGCCCTCGTGGTCCGGCGCAACCTTGGACACGCACAGCATCACCGTGTGTACCAGCTGCTTCTGATCAACCGCCATGACCTGGACCAGGAAATCGCGGGTCAGCGCGGTAATCTCCAGCCGCTTGGTCGTCGCCTCAATCTTCTCAAACACCTTGCACAGCTCCGAAAACGGCACCTGCTCGCCATCGCTGGTGTTAAACGTCGTGATGGCAGTCTTCTCCACAGCGACAACCTTGGTCTCTATTTTGCCCTTCTTGGCCCGCTTGGCCACCGGCTTGACCGACAATGTCCTGGCCACTTTGGCTGCGGCCGCAGAGACCTCGTCCAGCTCACTGCTGCTGCCGCTCTCCTGATCCTTTGCCAGCTCGTCGTCGTCCATATGCGTGCTGGCCTCGGAATCGCTGTCGGACACGATCGCCCGCCGCTTGCGCGTGCGCCGCCCCACAGCGGCTTCAATTGCATCAACCGTCTCCTCAACTGCACCAGCCTCCGCATCAGAGACGTCGTGCTTGGCAGCGGGCTCGGTTTTGGGCTTGATGTCGACGGCGGGCTCCTTTGGAGTCTCGGTGGTCTTGGACTTGGCCATGCCGCCGCTAAAGAATGAAACTAGCGACTTTTGCTTCATGGCCAACAAACTGAAAGATAAACCGCCGATATAAGTCGGCAATAGCGCGGGCTGGTGGTAGCTCAGAGCGGCCCTGTAGGTGTTTGACTCGCGAAGCTGGACCCTGGCGAATTGCTGAGGTGTGAAATTGTGTTTGCGGAACCAAAATCGATTGCAAATTCGTGTCGCCGCAGCACTCATGAAACTCGGCCTAATTCGTTAAAGAGAAGGAAACGACAAGTGAAGAGAAGCAACAATTCAACGCCGGGGTTTCTAAACTGGCTGCGCTGGAAAACAACACGCGTTAGCCCGAATAACGCGAGCCGACTCAGGACGCGTCCTGATCAAATCACGGCAAACCCCATACATGCGCGGAAATCCTGGAATCTGCTCAAGGTGGCTGCGGAATTCTTCAGCTTTGAATAATGATTTCGATTCTGCCGCTAAACACTATCAACTAACTCAAGTCCATGGCGCTGCGGCAAAAGCCGTGCGCAATATGCGCAAAACTTGGAGCAAAATACAGCTGCCCAAAGTGCACCATTGCATATTGCTCGTTAGCATGCTACCGCGACAAGGTGAGTGCACAGGTCGATCGCGCCATTGCCTGCATGCAATGTCATTTTCTAAAGATTTTATTTTTCCTGGTAGAAACACGAGGGGTGCACAGAGTCATTTTACAAGGATCAAGCCGAGGAAGCAGTAAAGGCACAAAAGACCGACGAGGCAACCAAAGAGGAGATGCAGCGCATTGTTCGGCGATACCAGGACCAGATCGAACAGGACGGCTTAGAAGCTGCAGGCTTGGCTGTAGAAGGTGACAGCGGCTCTAAATATGACGACAGCGACAGCGAAGAGAATGAAGAAACTGAGGAAGTCGACTTGGCAGAGCGGCTAGCAGGGATCGATCTGAGCAACGACGCCGACCAAAGCACGCTGTCGGATGTCTGGAATCGGCTGACCAAGAGCGAGCGCGACGAGTTTATCAAGCTAATCAATGATCAGAACCTCGGCGCAATCATCACGCCGTGGAATCCGTGGTGGCTTGCACCGGGCAGATCCGGTATACTGGAGATCGACGACGGCAGCAATGCAGCCGGACCAGCCACAAAAGATCAGCAGAGCAGGGTGCCGCCGGTGCTTGACATTGGTGCGCCGGTGAGTTCGCTCGCCAGCAAGGTCCATCCCAGCGTTCTACTCCAGCTAGCCCAAGCCAGCCTGGCCTACGTCTATATGATGCGCCATTTGAACGGCGAGCCACGCGGTGAAAATTTGGTCGCGGCATTCATTGATCTGGCCACCGCATCGCCGCTGCTTGCGAGCAGGGTGGCCGACGTGTACACCAGCACCCATGAGGCGCTGACAGTCGGATTCTGTAACATTGACGAGCTTATGAGTAGCGAGACCAAGTGCACGTTGCTGGACGACATGCTGGCCATATACGCCGATCCGCTGTATGTCGCAGCCATGGTGTCCGACATGTACGGCATTGTCGGCGATCTGCTGGCGGCCGGCTCTCTGGCCAAAAGTGGGCCCAAACGATCGCAGATCAAGCACGCGGAGAGGCGGCTGTACTTTATTGCATCAATTGTGAAGCAGATGCGGCAGGAGCCGGATCCGTGGCAGTTTATGGCCGCGGACATTGCGCTGTTGAAACGGCGGCACGGCAGCGAGGCCCAGGCGCTGCAGAGGGATCCGCCGTTGGCGGCTTTGCGACCTGAAACCTGCCGCAGCAGCAACGATCCCTTAATTGTTCGCCCGCACGCTCCCGAAAACTAGAATGTGTTTGGCTCTTCCGAGAAGCTCGTGACCAGTCTGTTCTTTATTTTTGGAACAAAAATATGCATGGCTTCCAAGAACAATGGAGCCGGCTCTGAGCCGTCGGGGGTGGGCTGGCTACGCTTTGATTACTTTAAAAGCCCCCGCCCCGCCCTCGAGCGACCGAGTCCTCTTTTTCTTTTCTCTTCGTCAAAAATTATTCACAATAATTCCCTTGCCCAAAAAAAAAGCTCGCATTCACCTGGGCCACTCGCAATGTCGGCGTTTACTAAGCCCGCAAAGTCGGATAACTTTTCGCAGGCAATTGACCAGGCAATGTCGAAGCTGCAGGCCGAGCAGCAGAGCGGCCTCGGGTTTGCTGATGGTGAGGCTGATGCACAGAGCGATGGCTACTGCAGCGACGCCAACATGACCTGCGAGATCATGGGCGAGGGAACCGAGAGCCGCACACTGTCGGGGGTGGACTTTGACGAGTGGATGCAAGCACACGCAGTCCTGGAAGAGGAAATGGGCGACAAGGACGGCGATGATGAGGACTACGGCGACAACGATGAGGATGGCGAGGGCAGCGGCGACGAGTCGCTTGACGTTCAGTCGGCCTGGGAGAGCGCGCAGAAGGCGTGGAAGGCCGGTTCGGCCGAGCACCAGTTTGACACCAAAGAGGACGAGCCGGTGTACATTGATCTGTCTGACGACGAAGACGACGATGACAAAATTGTGGATTTCGATGCGGCAACTGCTGGTCAGTTTGCGGACGACACCATGGAGGATGTGGACACCGCGATCGATGCAGTCGCAGCCACCAATGCCATGACGCTGCTGGTTAGCGCCATGGAAAAGAAGGGCTACCAGCGTCCGCCGCTGCCGCCGGCCGACGACGACGAACAGGCACTGGGACCGATGGCGCGGGTCATCATCGAGTCGCTGGAGCGGTCAATTGTGATTGCGGGGGAAGTGGCGACATTTTGCGATGAAGTCGTGGCTGAGAAATGCGCCAGCGATGCCGGCACACAGACCGCGGATTGTACTGTCGATGCAAGCACCCAAATGGAGGGCGCCGTCGATGCCGGAACACAGACGGATGCCACCTATGTCGAGCCGCAGCTTGACAACAGCTACATCAGCTTGGCGGCTGAGCTAAAGTCACAGATCGACGCGCTCACAGCACAGGTTGCGCAGGTGACGGCGGAGAACACTGAGCTCCGGTCGCAGCTGGACGATACCAAGCTGGCCTTGGATGCTGCGCACAGCAGCAACGCCGAGCTGGCCGACAAGTGCGCCGGCCTGGAGCGGGATGGCAACGCTGACAAGCAGCGGCGGCAGGAGCTGGAGTCCGCGAATGCTGAGCTGGTGCAGCAGTGCGCAGCGCTGAAGGCGCAGCTGGCGAAGGCAAAGAGCCGCGAGCGGCTGCTTAATTGCACCAATTGCACGCTGGAAGCGCAGCTGCTACTTGCGGAACAAAAGCTGGAGGCACACGCCCCGGCCACCGAAATGTTGCTGGAGCAGCAGCGCAACTGCGACGCCCAGCTGGTCAAGGCGCGGCGCGAAGCCAGGTGCGCTCTGGAGCAGCTGCTCAGCGCCGAGAAAGATCTGAGCAATGAGCGCCGCAACAACGAGGTTCTGCGCAAGCGACTCAGAGAGGCAGTCAGCAACAGCAGCAGCCCAGTGCGCGGCTCGAAGAGAAGACGGTTCAGGGAGCTTGCTAATGACGAGGAGACGTTGCTGGAAATCGACGACATGATACTGAGCGCTGGCGAGCGCGCGCGCGCGCGGCGCCGCAGCCCGAGCCGCAGCCCGCACACGGCGCCAGCCGTCGAGGAGTCAAAGCCAGTGACACCGCGCGTCAACTTCTCTCCGCTGCCGCCTTCCATGAGAAAAGCAGCCTCTGTCGATGTGAGCGGCGTGATGGACAGACCGCTGGTCGGTGTCCAGTACAGCAGCCATGGCATCGAACATCGGCTGCACTGAACATAGCCTTGTAAACAATTTCTTTCTTTCTTTTCTGCATTCTACCTTTTTCTGATAACAATTGAATTATTCTCTACGCTCTAACCAACATCTCTTATTGCAACTATCCGGCTTTGCGGCTCTGGCGACTTGACAAGATGTAGCGTGCCTTGGCAGGCTATCGCTGCGGGCAGCCACTATGCAGCCTCGACTCTGATTGTTGCCAGGTCAGGGACGCGGTAGGGCCATGTATAGCGGCCGGTTATTGTCAGCGACACTGCCATATTTGGCGATGGCGAGTCCGGGCCATTTGACAGAATTGACACTGCCGTGCCATTGGAAACTGCATGTCCACGGTCAACGTGCTCCACTGACTGTCCAGGCGGCAACTGTAGGTGTAACGCCCAGTTGTTGTTGAATGGAGCGTGCAGTGTCTGGAGCTTGACCAGTGCCGAAAACCTTCCATTCGCTGCTGAAAGTGGCACATACTCGATCCGCGAGCTCATTCCCTCTGAGGTGAACGCCGAGACTGGCCGCGTGTCGGATCGGAGGCTAGGAAGCCGGCTGGTCTTCCGCCGTACAGCATTTCGCTGAATGGGCTGGACGTTGCACGAGTTCTTTGCATGCGCGCTCTCCCAGTCGCAGATGGCAGTCGAGCCGAGAATAAAGCAGGATGTGCCGGTGAAGCACGGGTACACAACCCATTTGCCCGACGCACACAGCGCGTATCCAGATTCGTTGCACCCCTGTGTGCCATCTTTGCAGGCTGCGCCTTCAACGGGGCAGCCACTTGAGACAGGATCAGGATTGGCAGCGGGATCGCTTGGTGCTGCAGTCATGGTGTCGGGTTCTGGGTCTTCGGCAGCTGGTGCCGAGGATGTCGCAGTGTCTTTGCTGGATTGCGTGTACGTGTACACCGTTGTAAGTAGAGACGTAAACGTGGTTTCTGTGGTGACCTCGGTGAGAAACGTGGTGACGAACGTCGATACAGATGTGACTTCCTGAGTCGCAGTTGTAACCACGAGGGAAAGGTCATCGTTGTTTGGGTCTGCCGGCGATTCCGTATGGTCGTCGTCTGGAGCATTTTCACTGTCGCTGCTGCTGCTGGTGGTGGTTGAAGACGAGCTAGTGCTATCCGCTTGCGTAGATGATGACGACGAGCTGGAAGAAACTGACGTGGTATCGGTGTTGTTAGGAGGCTGAGGCTGGCATGTTCTGCCTGAGTCAAGCGCCGCGCGAATAGTTTTGGAGATGCCGCTTGAACGTGCTTGGCTGACGTCCCATGTCATAATCCCACCAATACTCGGGTATTTTGAACGCACGTTATGGTAGATTGAGGCAAGCTGTTTTCCATCAATGTACCCCGAAGAGGCTGCCGACGGCGAGCCGGGTGCACCAATGTATACCTTGACGTCCTTGTTGATCGACTTGGTCTTGACCCAGTTGTCCCATTCGTCAAAGTTAAACCAGCCTGGATACGCATTCAAGCCGCAATAGTTGTTGTAAAACTGCACATAGACCATGTCAAACCACGCGCTGTTCAGGGTCGAGCTAAGGTACACGTCGGGGAACGGACACTGGGGCGCAGCCGCAATGTAGTATTTTCTGCTAGGGTCCGACGCATAGTGCGTGCGCAGCTGGTTAATAAATTCCGGATAGCCGGCGCCGCTGCCACCCTCAATGTCCAGGTCAATTCCGTCCAGTACGGCATCATCGAACGGGCGCTGTTCGGCCTTGCCCTTGAAAAACATGTTCCAGACGGTGTCAGCAAACGCAATGGCATCCGAGTCGCCCGAAAAGCCATAGGCGCCGGACGCACCGCCCATGCTGAGAATAACCGCCTTGCCCTGAGACTGGCAGTATTTTATATCCTTGGCCATATCTGGACAGTGCAACAACGAGCTGCCCTCAAACGTGGTCTCGCAGGCGTTGGCAAAGTTGAGCAGAATGTTGGGAAACCCGTTCATAAACGCCAGCACAATGACGTCCTCGGTAGCATCCTTGCAGTACTCGCCCAGCGACTGCTGGTTTCGAGCCGAGTTTTGCCCATAGTACGAGACGTAGTTTGAGTTACAACTGACATCAAACGCAGCGGCTGCAACAGCGAGCGCGGTAATGGCGCTAGAAGTTTTCACTATGTGTTTCATCAGCATTGCGCGGGTAAATTAGAAAGAATGATACATGTGAGAATACGGGAAAAAAGAGCGCGACTTGGAATCCGCATGCTTTTTGTGGTTAGCCAGAGGGCTGACATCGAGCACATTTAAAGCGCAGTCGGCATGGTGCCTTCAAGAAGCATTTTGCTGAAAGAAGATTGGGGGTGGCTAATGGACCATATACGGCAGAACAACAGGCGTGGCTGTGATTAGCAGACGAATTACGAATTGGTCAATGCCGCGCCGCGCGTCAGAACATTGAAGATTTATCGCGTGCGCGGCTGCGAGTACGCGCACTCGAGAAAGCCTCGTAGTTGTGGTTATCTGCAGGAACCGCTGCATTTAATCTACACAAATGGCTGCGTGGATGCAGTCTTTACGGGCGTGCTGTAGTCCCTCAAACGCTGGCCCGGCTGACGTTTTTTTTTGCTGCACCTCGGATGTAAGCAGGCACGTGCGCGAACAAAGTGGATCGGTGATTGCGATCAAGTAGAGTGACATCACTAGGCGACGACTTTTTTTTTTCTCGTTCGCCGTCCAAAACCGCTGCCCGGTTTTTTAGCGAGTCGAGATGCTCTCTTGTTTCACGCTCGTTTCCCTGTATTTTTACGCTTTGCAATTCTAGCTGCTGTGCTAAATTCCGAACGTGCATTTCGCCTTCCGGCACTATACCTGCAGCGCAGAGGATTCTGTAGCTTGTTTGGGCGGAATATGGAGCTGGCCGAGGCGGGGCCCGTGTGCCACGCAGAACACGACACGGAGACGACGGGTCGGCGAGCAACGATGCACAAGCAGCCGTTTGCGCCAATGGACCTGGATGCGGAGCCGACGCGGGAGAACGTGTTCCGGCGGACACACGGGGCGCATGAGCACGGCACAGTGCGTGCGTTTATTGGGCCGACCACCACAGAGTGGATGCAGCAACACCAGCGCTGGTGGACACGCACCGCCGAGAAGATGGAGGGCAAGGGCACAAAGAAGATTCGGCGGCGGCTTTCCAAGCCCGAGGCACAGGCAGACAGCCCTAGCGAGCTGTTTGCCAGCAAGAACGGGCCGTTTTCTGCGGAATCGCTGGCATCCGATGATTCGGGCGACTCGGAGGCACAGGTGTCGGATTGGTCTTCGCTGGGCGACGACAGCGACCCGGACGAGTGCTGTTTGGATGACGCAATGGCGGACAGACCGGACAATGCACACGCCACGCCGATGCGGCCTGAGATATCCATAAACGAACCCAGCCCGGGTCCGAGCACTATCCCGATGCCCGAGCTCCCCGAGTCGCCGCCACCGCTAAGGACCGCGCCTGTCCAGTCACAGACGCCTCGCGACGAGAGCACGCAAAGGGCGCGTCGGCGAAGCAGTCTGAGCACACTCAAGGGGCTGTTTCGACGACACAGCACCAACCGATCAGCCAGCCGGCGAGACAGCGATGCCGCGATGTATGCGGGGCGGCGGAGCCTGGACACTATTCCTAGCGTTTCAACTAGCGACGGATGGGATCCGGGAACGCAGTCGGATCGGGGGCGGGCATCGAGCATATCGCACGTCCCTGGTGCTCTGCGGGGCGCAGGGCAGCTAGCGCCGCCTCCGCGCAGCGCAGCAGAGTCAGGCGCTACGTCGCCAAAGCTGTCGTCGCTGCGGCGGCTGGCAGTGACGCGGAGCTCGCGGTCGAATTCGTGGCAGCCGGCCGACAGTGACATGCCGCGGAGCGAGGTGCTGGCAGCTCCTATTACCCCGGCGGACGTGAATCTGCATCTGTTGCAGATGATGAGCAAGGCCGACACATCAGTGTCGCGGCTGTCGCGGTCGCGACGGGCAGTTGCGGCAAAAGTACGGGCGTACTACACACGGCACGCACAGCTGGCAGAGACCACCGTGCTGCTGTCGACGCGCGCGGCTGTGCGGCGCGAGATAGCAACGCATGAGGCATTTGCCGAGCAATACAACGAGGTTACATGTCGGCGGTATCGACAGAGCACGCAGCCGTGGGCCGAGATGTGGCTGGCATTGACCAAGCGCGGGATCATGTTCTATCTGGCGTCGCGCAAGCGGCCAACAGAGGCGGTGCTGTTCCCGCCGCACACGTCTGTGGCACCGCGTGTGTCGCTGTTCTCAACATTGGATCTGTCGCTAGCGCTGATGTATTACAGCGGCGAAGACGAGCTACGCGTCGCAGTGGTCAAATTCCCTAGCGCGCAGGTGGCGTGCGCCTGGTACCGCGAGATTGGCCAGGCATTGCTTTTGGCGCGTGTGATGTTCCCGAGCACAGTGCTGAACGAGATTGTGCCTGCAGCCCAGCCGCCGCCCAGCACGGTCATGGTGAATGTGCCGGAGCTGGGGCTCCGTGTGCAGGTGCGGCTGGGGCGCCATACAACGCCAGTGCCTGCCGGCGTGCTGACCGGCGGTGTCGACGACGCGCTGCTGGAGCGCCAGTGGCGATGCGAAACGACAACTGTATGGCACGTGCGTCACGACGTGGTCCGTGTGCTGCTGTGCGATGGCGTGGTAGGCGCAAAGGTGCACGATTGGCTGGCGGCTGAGCAGCGCGGCGAGCTGGTGCTGGGCATGGCGTGGCGGCGGTTTGATCGGCTGGACTGGATCATGCCGTGTGGTGCGCTGGATGCACGAGGCGACTTTCGCGTTGGCAGCGTCAATGACGCGGTAGTAAGCCCACAATTGCTCGAGGGCACGCATGCGCTGGAGCTGCGGGTGCTGGAGCACTATCCAGATGCGATTGCAGTCGATACAAAGCGGGTTTGCGAGCCGCTGGGCGTCGAGGGGTTTGCAATGCTCAAGCGTGAGACGCGGCGGCGCACTGACATGGCCACATACAGGCCGGCGCTGCTGACATCGCACAACGGTTTTCTGTTTTTTGTTAGCGCACCACGCGCTGCCCGGCACATGAACGCGTCAGCGCATCAGTGCAGCAGCCTGTCTGAGAGCGACACGGCTGTGCGCTACTACCACCCCGACGCGTCTAGCTGCTCGAAGCAGATGAGCTTGGCGCGGTTTATGCTGAACATCACCGATGTGGAGCAAATCGAGCCGCTGCTCCAAGACCCTGACGATGAGTCCGTGGACAGCGCGGATGCCGCATCGTCTGTGGACAGCAAGGGCACGGGTGTGCCGGGGCAGAAGGCTGGCCGTGGCCGGCTGCTGGGCTTTCTGCGCGCAAAGAAGGCGCGGGCAGCTGCGTGCAAGTTTCGGCTGGTTACACGCACGGGCGCGGCAGTGGTGCTGTGGACGGCCAGCGAGCCTTGCATGCGCGAGTGGGTGCGGCGGCTGTGCGAGTTGCGGCTTTACTGGACACATCGCACGATGGCCGACTATGCGCTGCACAGCCAAACGTGCATGTTGAACTATAGCGTGCAGGGCCGTAACATGGACACGGGGCTTGAAGGTGCGTGGGCCGAGCGGCTCGTATGGCACGCGTGCCTGATTCTGGGCTGTCGCGCGATCATCAAGGCCGGCGTGCTGTTCCGCAAGCGCCATCGCCACCAGGGCCTGCGCAAAGTGTTCTGCGTGCTGACGCAGGGCCGGCTGCTTGAGTTTGCGTATCCGGCTGCGCCGCTGCCGCCTGGCCAGACCATGCTTGCCGAGCATATGATCCACAACGATCCGACCATGTCACAAGTATTTCGCGACGATACCAGCTTTACGCCGACCTCTGCAGCTGCCTCGAATGCGTCGCTACTGTTTACACGGTCGCGGTCGCTGGCGCTGCGCCGCTGCTACGTGGTGAGCCGGCTCACCGACGATCTGAGCACGGACGACATCATGTGCGAGCCATGGGTGATGACCGACATTGGCAACTACTCGGGGCTCCGCCTGGCCGACCGTGTGTACGCCGACGGCATTGTCTCGCACGAGCTGATCACCGATTGCATTTTTACCGTGTGGCGACCGACGTTTGTGCCGCTGATTTTGCGGTCAAAGAACTCTGAGCTGGGCCATGCTCCCGACGATCTGAGCGATGTTAGCGAGCAGGGATCGCGCGGCGAGTCGCCATCGCCACCCAACCAGGAAGGCACAGTTTCGTTTAGCCCGCCGGATGCCCGGTTTAGCACGGAGACGCCGCGCTCGTCGGCTGACGACTACCTCTCGTCGGTGTCCAATGCGTCGTCTGCTGGCCACGGACATGACGGCAAGCCAGGCGCGTACCGCGTGGGCAACGAGATTCGGCTAAGCGTTGACGACCGGCGCGACGGCAACAAGCGCATGGGTGCCATTGGCATGGCGTCGAGCATGCGCCGCCGCGTTGGCGTGTACCGCGCCCGGACTAGCTCTGAAATGGCGCAGTGGGTGACCGCCATCAACCAGGAAATTCGCCGCATGTCGCTATCTGGCGAATGGTGATGACGTCGACAAAGATAACCCACACACACCCCACAAACAGCTTTGCAAGCCGTCTCCCATCCTGGCTCTTCCCAATAAAGGCTCAATGTATTTACTCTTTTTGAATTTGCTCGTGAAATGGCAACTGAACAAACCGTGGTCAATGAAACGCTGCACCGTGGCAGCTACTTGCTCTATCCAGACCAACGGTCTCCGGAAACTGCATGGCCGGCAGATACAGAGCTTGCGCTGCTGATTCTCAACGAGCCGCTGCCACCCAGCAAGCAGCCACTGTTCTCGCAAACCTGGGCGCGCGCCAACTACCGAATTTGCATCGACGGCGGCACCAACTGGCTGCACGCGCTGGGTAGCCAGTCAGATACACTCGACCAACTTATCCCAGATGCGATCGTCGGCGACCTCGACTCGCTGAATCCTGAGCCAAAGGCGTACTACGAAGGTCGCGGCACGGTGGTCCATCGGTATAGCGACCAGATCTCGACAGATTTCATGAAGGGGCTGCGGTATTTGGACACAGAGATGCGAGGAGGGCGCGACCCGCGCGCCTGCGTGGTTGTAGTATTTGGCGGACTGGGCGGACGGCTGGACCACATTATGCATACGCTGAAAGTGCTGTTCAATAACCACGAGCAGCGACAAATTATTGTGGTATCGGACGAGAACTTGACGTTTGTGCTGCCGCGGGGCCGGAACCGGATATTGACGGATGACCGGGTCGACGGGCCAACGTGCGGGATATTGCCGCTGGCTGGTGAAACTATGTTGACTACAGATGGTCTACGCTGGAACCTGGATAACCACCCGTCGTCGTTTGAGGGGCTGATGAGCACCAGCAATATTATCGACAAGCCGCAGATTGATGTTGACACAACTGTGCCAGTAACGTGGACTGCGCAGTTCCGACCTCAAGGGGACTAGCCCGCGTTGGACTTTTTCTCTCGCTTTTTTCAAAGATTCATGGTGTTTGCAATGTCAGCATACGCCAATAAAATATATATATTTTTTATTTAATATAGCTTCAAAAACAGGTCTATTTTACTCCTGGGATGAAATCATTAAATGGTTTACCTTTTTCTTTTATCAATGTTGCACCCGAATAATTATTTGCTTGCGATTCGTCGTTGTATACGACAATGTTTCCGTTGCTTTCTTTCTGTATGCAAAAGTCTGAAAGGTCATTTGAATCGTTAAATATATCCTTGCGAATTGCTGCAACAATATGTCGAAGTTCTTCTGATTCTGCAGTTATATCCGGCCTAATAGCGACGTCTATTACATTTTTATCGTAATCGGCCGACTTTATATATGTAACTGCAAAAGTGTAAGGCCCGGACATGGTTAGTGAATACTATAACTTTAAACGAAAAAACCAGGTCGGAAGAAAAATGTGTGGTCGAACCGAGGAAAAAAAGTCGCCAGGGTGGGTTTTTATAGTCTGATGTTTGGCGCAATTTAGCACGAACAAACCCAAGCGATTTCTTGGCGAGCTCTTTCGTTTAATTTGTAAACTGAAGTCACACCGGTAGGCTTGGCAGAATCCAGAGCTCAAAGCAGCCAATTCCTTTACAAAAGCGTCGAGATATTCCGGCTGTTTAAAGAAGCGTGCATTGCTTAGACTTTTGTGCTGTGGAGGGGAAGTAGGCCACAGAGTTTTTTTTAGCTAAGCTGAAAAGTATTACAACCGTGCGCTTTTTATTGTTTGCATGTTTAAAGCTGACAAGCAGCGCGATTCGAACAAGGTGCATCAAGCACACTTTAAAAGTCTGGTTAAAATTATTGGAACTAGAGCTGTTGCAGGACCGCAGCTTGGCCTTTTGTCGACATCGCCCAAGGAGCAAAGTCTCAGCTTTCTGGGACTGACGCCGCGAAAAGAAAGCAGTGTTCGCTAAAATTTCCATTGCCAACAGCGACAGACAGCGCTGCCATAAAGTAAGGACGGCGAAGCGGTTACATTTGCAATGGAAGGATGTGGCAGCCTAGCAGGCTTTCGCCGCCCCACCCATGGCGCAGATGCAGAGTCAGTTCCATAACCTCTGGCTGGCCGTTAACTACCCGCTCAATAGTGACCAGCAGCGGCTTATTGATATTGTTGATGGTTTCTGTCGACATCGCGCGGAAATTGTCGTGGTTGCTTGCATCGACCGATCCATATTGGATAATCTTGTCACCGGCCAGCAGACCTGCCTCCGAAGCTGGCGAGCTGGGCGTGACAATGCTGACCCGGGCAAACGGTCGCTTCTTGGCCTCCGCCGGCTTGGGTGTCGGTGCGCTGTCTTGGTGCAGCGAGACCAGTTGCGCTTCGATCTGCAGCATGAGCGCCTTGAGGTCATTTTGCTTGCAGATTAGCGATTGCCGCGTGGTGCGGATGGCAACAATGTCGATATCTGAGCGCGGGAACCCGCTCGAGTCGACCAGCGGCGTGGTGCGGTCGACGCCGTGCGCGCGGGGGTCGGACTCGAGTTGTCGGATCTCGCTTTCCAGCGCGCTCTTCTGCTTCAGCAGCTCCTGTGCCCGTTCCATGCCTGCAAATTTACAATTTAGGTGGCAATTTTTTGCGTGAATGGGAGACGAAGAGCAAAGCGCTCGATGCCATCAAGCGCAAGAAAAAAGCGGGTGATGCGTCATCGCCCCAGTGATCGATTATCAAACCAGAAAATCAGCTTCGCCGCAGCTGGTGAGACTCTGCAGCCGCAGTCGGTGTAAGCGGCTTTCTCTCCTTTTTGCAACCTTCAAAAAGGGCGAATCTCAGGCTAATGGCCAGACGGCTTTCTTCTTTATTTTCTTTGCTCCAGCATAACCGCACAAGACCGCTCCAGCAGACTTGCACCCCAGCCATGACGACTCGCGACATTGCCACCAAGACCTGGGGCCCGCTGACGCAGAAAGAGCAGTACGATTTTCGACAGCTGCTGACCACGATGCGCGGGCTGTCAGACACCAAGCCGGCGTCGAAGCGGATAGTTCGGCACACGGCGCACGACCTCGACGGGCGCGATATTGTGAGCTGGAAATGCACCGAGTATCTGTACAAGAAGAACCCCTGCCCGCTGCCGACGCAGGCACGCGGGTTATTTACCAGCGCAGACAACGGGGAGGAGCGGATTGTCGCGCGCGGGTACAACAAGTTCTTCAACATCGGCGAGGTTCCCCAGACAAAGTGGTCGTGGATTGAGAAGAACACGCACGGTCCGTATGAACTCACGGTCAAGGAGAACGGTTGTCTGATTTTGGCTGCCGGACTGGACGACGGCAAAACTTTGCTTGTGACCAGCAAACATGCAGTGCATGTCGCGCATGCGGAGGTGGGCCGCAAGTGGGTGGAGCGACACCTGAGCCGAACCGGCAAGACGTGCGAGGAGCTGGCCGCGTTTTTGTACGAGAACAATGCCACCGCTGTGTTTGAGCTTTGCGACGACGAGTTTGAGGAGCACATCTTGGAGTACCCTGAGCGCACACGCGGCCTGTACTTGCACGGAATTAACCGCAATGCCGTCGATCTGGATACGTGGCCCAGCGAGCAGGTGACCGCGGTTGCCGAGCGCTTCGGGTTCCATGTCACCAAGTGCTTTGAGTTTGACAGCGTGGACGAGGGCCGCGGGTTTGCTGACAAGGTGCGCAACGACCATGTGCTGGATGGTCGGGCGATCGAGGGCTTTGTTGTGCGCTGCCAGGTCAATGGCTCCGACAGGCCGTTTATGTTCAAGATCAAGTATGACGAGCCGTATTTGATGTTCCGCGAGTGGCGCGAGGTCACCAATCGTATTGTGGGCGAGAAGCCGTTCCGGGTTACCTATCCGCTGACCAAACACTATGTGGCCTGGGTCAAGCAGCAGCTGAAGACGAACCCGGAGGACTTTGCCGAGTTTAAAAACCAGAAGGGTATTATCGGCGCGCGCAAGCGGTTCCTCGAGTTCTACAAGCAGCACGGCGGTAGTGAGGAGGATATGTACGAGCAGATGTCTGGCGAGACCAAGGTGTTGTTGGTGCCGGTGGCTACGATTGGTTGCGGCAAGACCACAGTCTCGTTGGCGCTATCGGAGCTGTTTGGCTTTGGGCATGTGCAGAACGACAACATTACGGCCAAGAAAAACGGGCGCGCTGTCTTCCACAGGTTGATCCTGCAAGCGTTCGACGGGCATGACTTTGTCATCGCGGATCGCAACAACCATCTTCCAATTCTGCGCCAGTCCCTAACGTCGGAGATCCGGTCGGAGCTGGTGAACTGCCGAATTGTAGCGCTGTACTGGTCTCACGATGACGCGCCATGGCGGGATATCCTGAAGCGTAACGTTGATCGGGTGCTGTCTCGCGGCGAGTCGCACCAGTCGTTGACTCCGGCGCGGACACCCGACTTTAAGCGGGTGATGAAGGGGTTTGTGACGTCGTTTGTGCCGCTGAATCTGGAGTCTGCGAGCGACAGCCTCATTGAGGAAATTATAGAGCTTGATCCAATGGTCGATTCGGGCGCCAATCTGCGGACCGCCATCGACGCGCTGTGCGCCATGTTCCCCGAAGCGCTGAAGCGCCCGGCCGAGGAGGACATTGACCGAGCACTGAGGAATGCGCTCGAGTTCAAGCCATCAGTGAAGAAGACCGTCGGCGGTGGCAAGGAGAAGAAGCCGCTGTTCTTTGGGCTGGTCCCAAGCGACGTCAAGGTCGAACGGTGGCTGAAGCAGACCGTTGCCAATGGCAGCAGCGCGGATTGGGACGTGTGCCGCCAGCTGCTGAGCGTTGGTGACCACGACCGCACGTATCACATCACGCTAGCGCACATTGCCTCAAAAAAGAATCCGGCTGCCAAGTCCATTTACAACGAGTATGCGACTTTGTTTAAGGACGGCAGCCTGGCGAATGGCCTGATAGCTGCGTGCACGGCCGACTACATTGTCTGCAACGGTAGTGTCATGGCGCTACGCATAAAGTCGATGACGGTCAATTCCGGCAACAAGCGGCTGCCAGACGGCGTTGTAAAGCAGGCGGGACCAGGCGATGTGCGTTCGATTGTTAGCGTCAACACCATTCCGCATATAACGCTTTGCTTGGCCGAAGGTGCGAAGGCGGTTCAGGCGAACGAGATGCTCGAGCAGGTGTTTGGTCCAGACAACGCGAGTGCTCCGCAGAACTGCCCGGAAAATTGGGCTGTGATGCCGATTGAGCTGGAGTTTGCTGCATCGCTTGAGGCGTTTATGAATTAGAGCATTGTTGTGATCGCCAGAGTTGTATTAACAATAAAATGCATCGAGTGCATGCATATCGAGATTTTGATGCAGCCTGGAGCCAAACAGCTGGGGGTGTAAATGAACTGCATGCTTTTATTTCAAAGAAATTTTACTAGACTTTGCAGCCGCAGCAATGATGGACACCCCAAATGCGTCACCTTTGTATTCAATTGGCGATGTTAAAAGGCAAAAAAGCCCGCTGGTTTTATTTAACAGCAGCGCCAGCTATCCTCTCTTCTGAATTGCAGTTCTTAGATATCCACAGTAACAATTTTTTTAAATCAAGCGAGTACTCATTGTTCTGACCATGCCAGTTATCACTATCACTTCTAAGAACTGTGGTCCTCTAAGACGAGACGAGCAAGACGAATTCCAGCAGCTGCTGGCCAAGATGCGCAAATGCGCCGAAGTAAGACCCGTGGGGAAGCGGGTCATTGGCCAGACTGCCAGCGCGTTTGCCGGCCGTGACATTATCAGCTGGAAGAGTACCGACTACCTGTACAAGAAGGTGCCCTGCCCGCTGCCAACCCAAGCACGTGGCTTGTTCACCGGCGTGGATGATGGCGAAGAGAGGATTGTCGCGCGTGGGTACAACAAGTTCTTTAACATTGGCGAGGTTCCTCAGACCGAGTGGTCGTGGATTGAGGAGAACACGCACGGCCCTTATGAATTCACGGTCAAGGAGGATGGCTGCTTCATCATGGCCAGTGGGATGGACAAAGGAAAGACCCTGCTTGTGACCAGCAAACACGCAATCAATGTTCCCCATGCTGAAATGGCCCGCAAATGGATGGAGAAGATGCTACATCAGGCGGGCAGAACATGCGAGCAGCTGGCGACGTATTTATACGAGAACAGCGCAACCGCTGTGTTTGAGCTCTGTGACGACGAATTTGAGGAGCATATTCTGGAGTATCCAGAGCGCCTGCGTGGTTTATATCTCCACGGAGTCAATCGTAATACAGTTGACCTGGATACGTGGCCCAGCGCAGAGGTGGCAAAATTGGCAACGTATTTTGGATTCCGTACGGTGGAGCGTTTCGAGTACGATAAAATGCAAGATGGCCGTGAGCTTGCGGATAGAGTGCGCAAAGATCAAGCGCTGGAGGGTCGGATCATCGAGGGCTTTGTTGTGCGCTGCAAGCTCAATGGTTCAGACAAGCCGTACATGTTCAAGATCAAGTACGACGTGCCGTATCTGATGTTCCGTGAGTGGCGCGAAGTGACATACCGGATAATGTCCAAGAAGCCATGTTACGAAAAGTATCCAATGACCAAGCACTATATTGCCTGGGTCAAGCAGCAACTTCGTGCACACCCCGAGCAGTTTGCCAATTTCAAGGACCAAAAGGGCGTCTTTGGAATACGCAAGCAATTTCTTGAGTTTTACAAGCAGCACGGCGGCAATGAGGAGGACATGTACGAGCAGATATCACAGATATGCGGCGAGACCAAGGTTCTGCTGCTGCCTGTTGGCTCAATTGGCTGCGGCAAGACTACTGTTTCGCTGGCGCTGTCCAGGTTGTTTGGGTTTGCGCATGTCCAGGGCGACGACATGGCTGCAGTGAAGAATGCGCGCGGAGCGTTTCAACAAGCTGTTCTGGAGGGATTCGACGGCCACGAGTTTGTGATTGCCGACCGCTGCAACCACATCCGGAATCTGCGCCAGGCGCTGACGTCGGAGATCCAGACCGAGCTTGTCAACTGCCGCA
Organism: Coemansia sp. RSA 2611; assembly: GCA_027578055.1. Classification (NCBI taxonomy): domain Eukaryota; kingdom Fungi; phylum Kickxellomycota; class Kickxellomycetes; order Kickxellales; family Kickxellaceae; genus Coemansia; species Coemansia sp. RSA 2611. The sequence goes on from JANBSC010000037.1 coordinate 19,351, forward strand.
TTGTGGCGCTGTACTGGCCACAGGACAGTGCGTCGGCGCAGAGTATCCTGGACAAGAACATTAGCCGCGTGCTTGCGCGCGGCAATGCGCACCAGTCGTTCACGCCAGCGCGCGTTCCAAACTTTCGCCGAGTCATGAACGGATACATGACTGCATTTGCGCCGCTGGATCTGGAGTCGAAGAGCGACAAGCTGATCAGCGACGTTGTCGAGCTTGATCCGCTGGCCGACTCGGATGTTAACCTGCAGGTGGCAGTCGACACGCTGTGCGACATGTTCCCTGACACGCTGAAGCGGCCGTCGGCAGTCGAGGTCAGCCAAGCACTTGAGGAAGCGCTGGCGTACAAGCCGGCCGCACAGCATGCAGTCCACGCCGGGAAGAAGGACAAGAAAGCGTTCTACGCTGGCTTGGTGCCGAATAACGTAAACATCAAGCAGTGGCTGGAGGACACAATTGCTACCAACGAGGGCGAGGACTGGCGGATGTGTCGCAAGCAGCTCAACGCCAGCGAGTACAACCAGGACTGTCATATCGAGCTGACCAACGCGGCGTCCAAGAGTAATGGCAGGCTGCGGCTGCTGTACAAGGGATACACGGAGCTGTTCTCAAAGACCGACCTGGTTGCGGACATTGAGGTTGCATGCACCGCCGACTACATTGTGTCGAACGGTAATATGATGGCGCTGCGCGTAAATTCGATGATTACGAATAACAGCGACAAGCGGATTCCGGCGAGGATCGTGAAGGAAACGCTGGCCGACAGTACGGTGTCAATTGAGTGTGTCCATGATATCCCGTATATTGTACTCTGCGCATCTAAGAATGCCGAGGCAGCGCAGGCCAGCGATATGCTAAAGCAGGTATTTGGATTCGAGAATGCCAGTGTTCCGCAGGATTGTCCAGCTGGGTGGGCCATAGTTCCGGTTCAGCTGTCGTTTTTCTCTTCTTTTGAGAAGATCAACTGAGCAAGCTTTATCGTCAATAAATTAACCTTAGAGTGTGGTTTATATGTAGCCCAAGCTGATTCTGTTTACACATATTGAAGTCATGAATTTGCGGGCTGCATATACACGCAAGCCATGTGCGATGGTGTCAGGAGGGATCAAACCAGGCGGGCTGTTGGTCGGATCCTATCTTGGCGCAATTTACTTTATACACTGGTACGGAGGCCGGAATGGACAACATACTGCGGACAATGCTAAGTGTGACGCTCATATGGTTAAAATGCAATATCGGGAGCGGCTAATGAAGTAATTGTCTCCCGAAAAATGAGGGCCCACGGATGACACATCCGCGTATCCCCCGAAATCATCCGAAGGATGGCCCGATATTGCAAGCTCAGCTGGTGCTCAGGCGCATACAGCGGTTTAATGCCTGGCCGGAACATCAATACAGAAGAAATCTGCTAGCGTACACATATAAAAGACTGGCAGCGAGAACCCCGCCTTTCGTCTGGTGGATTTGGCAACAAGTAATTTTCAACCCATTTAACTCTTTAACAAAGGCTGGATACCTTTGCTTTTTGATTTAAATACCGTTTTGTTACGTTTGATAGGATTTTTAGTTTTAAACCACTTGCCAATGAAACCTGCAATTGGGCTGCTGGCTGCGCTAGCGGCGTCTATCGGGGGAGCAGCGGCTTTCGACGTCAACTGCAACTCCAACTACGCTTCATACTACGGACAGAACTCGGCCCGTAACCAAAAGGCGTTGGGCGAGTACTGCAAGGATGCTACCGAGGACGTCATTGTGCTGGCGTTTATGAACGGGTTTCCTAACATTCTGCTCAACTTTGCCAACGCCTGCGAGACCACGTTTGAGGGCAGCTCGTTGTTGCACTGTCCAGATATGGCCAAGGATATAAAATACTGCCAGTCTCAGGGCAAGGCAGTTATTCTCAGCATGGGCGGCGCGTCCGGTGCCTATGGCTTTTCGGGCGACTCGGATGCCATTGCGTTTGCCGACACCGTCTGGAACATGTTTTTCAAGGGCAAGGCCGAACAGCGCCCGTTCGATGATGCCGTACTGGATGGAATTGATCTGGACATTGAGGGTGGCAGCGGCGCCGGTTATCCGGCGTTTATTAACCAGCTGCGCACGCACTTTGCCTCGGATTCCAGCAAAAAGTACTACATTGCAGCCGCGCCCCAGTGTCCGTTCCCGGATTCGTATCTGGGCACAACACTGAACAGCGCGTGGTTCGACATGGTCTATGTGCAGTTTTACAACAACTACTGCGGTGTAAACGCATACCCGACGTGGTTCAACTTTGGCGACTGGGACAACTGGGCCAAGACCAAGTCAATCAACAAGGACGTCAAGGTGTTTATTGGTGTGCCTGGATCGCCGTCGGCGGCTTCCTCGGGGTATGTCGATGGCGCAACCCTGACATCAATCTACAATAGCGTGCGCTCGAAATACAGCAGCCTGGGCGGAATTATGACATGGGACGTCAGCCAAGCGCGCACTAGCGGTCTTTCTGGATCCATCCGTGCCGCACTGGATGCCGGAGGAACCTGCAAACATGACGGAGGTGGGTCAACGACAAGTGCGCCATCTTCAACCTCGACGTCTACCTCGACCTCAACCTCTACAAGCTCGGCACCGTACAGCACAACCAGTATTTCCACCACCACCAGTACCACTAGTCCGTCGGAGCCAACAAGCACCACATCAGCCAGCTGTCCAGTCAGCGGTGCGCCATGCACCGGCAGCACGCAGGGCTGCAACGGACAAAAGTTTGCCATCTGCAATAGTGGCTCGTGGTACACGGGCTCATGCCCACCGGGCACATCTTGCTATCTAAACGGCAACGCAGCAGTGTGCGACTGGCCCAACGGCCGCTCGACAGACGCTTGCGCGGTTTCCGGTGGCGGCGCCGCACTCAGCAAGCGCCAGGATTTCGCCAAAGTGTCGCTGATCACGCGGCCAAACCTGCGGCCAAAGCCGGCCAACGCCAAGGGCAGCCGGCCAACGCGGGTGGAATTCGTTGCCGGCGACATTGTCGACAACAAGTACTCGATGGTGGTCAAGATCCAGTCCAACAAGAGTGCGTTTACCGGAAACTGGTCAATTGCATTTACGCTTCCCGACGGACAGACAGTCGACTCCACTAGCCGCGGAGCGGCAAGCACTGGTGATAAGTCGGTCACCATCAAGTCAGACCCGTCGAG